>OX421500.1:39609140-39624140 GCA_949126835.1 Anisus vortex | reverse complement strand
CGTTGGTGATATACGCTCTTGCTTTATATTCTTCCCACTAAAAAAAAAGTGGCCCTACTTTTATTATCCGATTACCTTTTTTTTAATTTTTTTAAAATAAAGATTCGCAGAATATTTAGTTTGCCAAATTGTTATTTTTTGGTTTGACGAATTATTGCATCGAAACAATATTAACAACCATTTCAAAGCAATCTATGCTATTTTAAATAAATAATTTGTTCATCATATTCATGCCGTTGAATTTAAAGTTTAACGATAATATTATGTTCGATACATAGATAGATATACCACCGGACAACGCCGGGTAATTTAGGTTGTATGTGTTTATGTATGTATATTATATGTATAGTTAGATAGATAGTTAAATAGACAGACAAGCCTGGAATGTGTTGCCTGAAAAAACTATGAAAACCAGTAACTTAACATCATTAAACACACTAATAAAATTGTAAGACTAGATTTAGACCACGGATAAGCGTAGGACACAATAATCTTCTGTACAGAACTAGCGTCTGTAATATATAAGAAAAGATACACGTCTAGCGTTAAGTGTCTGTATTATTTAAAATTGTGTTTGAAGTCCAAGGTTCATATAAAAAAGTTTAAGAACAAAGAATTTTATCACAATGGAAAAAAAACAACCTTTCAAAAATGTATAAGCCCAAGAAAAGATATACCACTTTCTCTCTCTCTCTCTCTCTCTCTCTTTCTCTCTCTCTCTCTCTCTCCCTTTTGTTCACTCGTCCTACCTTATTTTAAATTCATTCTTTCGAATCGCGTCTCCTTCATCTGATCCCTAAATATTGACAGGCAGTAATTGGTGACCTCACAGCACTGGTCTCTTTCATTTTCTCTCTCTCTTTCTCTCTTTATCTTTCTCACTTACTCCTTTTCCCCTTATATTTTTTTTGTGTGAGTTTAAGTTTCTGTCTTTACATTAAAGGATTTATAGTGTTACCCGAAACCCCAGCAGCCTTCAGAGAGATCTTTTCTATCTCTATTTTACAAGATTACAATAAGCAAAGAACCATAACTCATTATTTCTTTTTTGTTAAGAACCACAACTCATTATTTCTGTTTCGTATAGAACCATAACTCATTATTTCCGTTTTGTAAAGAACCATAACTCATTATTTTCACTGTCTAGTAAAGAACCACAATTCATTATTTCCACTATTCAGCAAAGAACCACAGCTCATTATTTTCACTGTAGAAAAACATTAACTAACCTTAACGTATTCTTATCATTCTAATTCAACATAAAATACAAGCAAAAGGAGATAATCCGATTAAAATGAAATCTATTTTTTTTATTTCTGCATAAAATCAAGACATACAAAAAATAAATATTTCTTTTCTTTTTTTCCATTTTTTTAAAATAACTTAAACTAGAGTTTCTGGGTTTATTGTTTATTTTTTTTAAACTCTTGGGGAAAAACCTAGTCATGTCTAGACGAAATCAATGAAGGGTTGGATTAAATTTTATACGCTTTGAAATACGTCTTAGAGAATTGACACAGCCTACAGATATAAGACGTATGTCGTTAGTGAAGGGCAATCAGGATATTTCTTTTATAGACATAGATGTAAGGATTGTTTAGAAGTGCATAATAAGTTGTAGTTGTTAGGATAAATTCTTTCTATTCAAGTTTATGAAAACATTTTGTTTTATCTTCATTTGGTTTTACATTTTATTATTAACACTACTCCGTCTCTCTCTCTCTCTCTCTTCCTCAGTCTCTTTTTCTTTCTGTCTTTCTCTTCCTCCCATTCTCTCTCTTTCTCTCTCTCTCTCTCATACTTTCTCTTTCTCTCATTCTCTCTCTTTCTCACTATTTTATTATATCACTCTCTCCCTCATTTTCTCCCTCTTTATCATTCTCTCCACTCTCTTCCTCGCTCTCTTTCTTTCTCTATCTTTAGCTTACCCACCCTCTCTCTACCTGTCTTTTTCTTCCTTTATATCTCCTTCAGTTTTTCACTTTCTATCATTCTCTCTTCCTCTCTTTACCTTTATATATTTCTTTCTCTCACTCTCACCATTTTCTCTTTCTCTCTCTCTCTCTCTCTCTCTCTCTCTCTCTCTCTCTCTCTCTCTATCTCTCTCTCTAACATTACTCATTGCCCTTCTATTGATGTTACTCTTGTCAGTTGTGATGTAATTTAAAGACTGTAACAATTCATTTATCTTTTTTTTTTATACACTCTGAAGAACCTGATTTTGAACACACGAATTAAAAAAGAAAATATTAGCCTTATTTCACATACATTAAAACAAAGGGTCGGCAACCTATGGTACGCGTGCAATACTTGGCACGCTGAGCGATTTACTCTTTGAATGAATCAATTTATATATCTGTCAATCAGTCTTTTAGACTATCAGTCTAGTAATCTATTAATCTATCAATACATCTTTTTGTTAGGATATATTTATATCCACCTACTACCTAACATTCAGTATAAATATCAATTTATCAATCTAGCTTTTTATATATCCATCATTCCATCAATCCATCCATCCACATATCTTGATCATGCTCTTTGATATTTATAAGTCGGAACATATGGCATCGCTTGGATGTCGGTCCCGACCCCAGCTCTATTCCCCACCCACACAACCACACACCCACACACACAACCGCACTTATTATATTGCTCTTCTTGATACAAAAGAGAGAGTGAAAGAGAGAGAGAGAGAGGGAGAGAGAGTAGTATAGTGTGTAGTTTTCGATTATCATTTGAGGGTGAGGGTGAGGGTGACCCTCAGTTGACCTTTGATCCGGAAGTGCCCTTTGACCCCGTTACCGGAAGTGACCCCAACCGGAAGTGACGTCATCCAAGATGGCGTCTTGTCGTGTCGTTACACGACCGACCGTGACCTAGTGACCTAGTGACCCCGTCACAGGAAGTGACCCCTACTGGAAGTGACGTCATCCAAGATGGCGTCTCGTCGTGTTGTTACACGTTCGGCCGTGACCTAGTGCCCTTTTGACCTAGTGACCTTTTGACCGCGCGGTTATTTTGTGGTATTACACGTGCTTTGAGCACGTGCTTTAATTAAAGATGGCGGAACCAAGATGACGGTTCCTCGTGTTGTTACACAAGGGTTTTTAATTAAGGGTAATACATTTTGTCAGCGGTTCTAAAATTATTTTTTTACCATTGTCTTACAATGATTGACACATGTCATATTATTTCTCCCAGTGTTTTATAATGGTCTTTATAAGGTTCAGCGGTTCTAAAATTTTATAATTAATTAATAATATTAAATAATTAATTGATCACTTGTATAGTGTTCTTAATAATTTTCAATAGTAAAAGGCTTTTTTCAATAAGTTTATTGTGTTTTTTGCCCTAATTAGCATCTTTTAATCGATAATTGTCTTGTAAGGGTCATTTTTACTTACTTGGAGGCAGTATTCGTCTTAATTTTATACTTAACTAATTAACGAATTTTAATTTTTGTAAACATAATGAGCTTGTAAATAGGTGTTTATTAATTACAAAGGGCCCTAATTATTACATTTGATTCAATAATTATCTAATAAGGGGCACATTTACTTATTGGGATAGAGTAATTTTATACTTAATTAATTAACTTATTATTATTTTTATAGCCATAACTATCATGTAAAGGGGTGTTTTTAATGACTAAGGGCCGTAATTATCACTAAATAGACAACATTTTAATACGTTTTTACCTTATTAATTACATAGATACATTAATTGTCTCTATTTTATACTTAATTGACATATTATAATTTTTATAGTTTAATTAACTTGTAAACAGGTGTTTTTAATGACTAAGGGCCGTAATTATCACTAAATAGACCAAATTTTTTACATTTTTACTTACTGTGGTACATTAATTGTCTCTATTTTATACTTAATTAACATATTATAGTTTTTATAGTTATAATTAACTTGTAAACAGGTGTTTTTAATGACTAAGGGCAGTAATTATCACTAAAAATACAACATTTTAATACGTTTTTACCTTATTAATTACATGGATACATTGATTTTCTTAATTTATTCTTAACTAATGAACTAATTATAAATTTTATAGCCATAATTATCTCGTAAAGGGACGATTTTAATTCCTAAGGGCCGTAATTATCACATTTTAAGCTACAATTCGCATGTAAGGAACGCACATTTACTTACTTCGTTACGCTAATTATCTTAATTTTATTCTGAACTAATTATCTGATTATAATTTGTATAGCCATAATGATCTCGTAAAGGGACGATTTTAATTACTAAGGGCCGTAATTTTCACAGTTCAAGCAACAATTCTCATGCAAGGAACGCACATGTACTTACTTCGATACAGTAATTATCTTAATTTTATTCTTAACTAATTATCTGATTATAATTTGTATAGCCATAATTATCTCGTAAAGGGACGATTTTAATTCCTAAGGGCCGTAATTATCACTTTTCAAGCATTCTCATGTAAGGAACGCACATTTACTTACTTCGAGACGGTAATTATCTTAATTTTAATCTTAACTAATTAAATAATTATTTTTATAACCATAATTATCTCGTAAAGGGACGATTTTAATTCCTAAGGGCCGTAATTATCACATTTCAAGCAACAATTCTCATGTAAGGAACGCACATTTACTTACTTCGTTACGGTAATTATCTTAATTTTATTCTTAACTAATTAACTGATTATAACTTTTATAGCCATAATTATCTCGTAAAGAGACGATATTAATTCCTAAGGGCCGTAATTATCACATTTCACGCAACAATTCTCATGTAAGGAACGCACATTTACTTACTTCGATACGGTAATTATCTTAATTTTATTCTTAACTAACTAACTAATTATAATTTTAAAAACCATAATTAGCTTGTAAACAGGTCGGTTTTTAATTACAAAGGGCTGCAATTTTCCCTAAATAGACCACATTCTATATAATTTTTACCTTTTTACTTATTGGGATAGAGTAATTATCTTAATTTTATTCTTAACTAATTAAATAATTGACATTTTTTTTATAGCCATAATTATCTTGTAAAGGGGTGTTTATTAATTACCAAAGGCCGTAATTAACACTAAATTGGCCACATTTTTTTACTTTTTTAACTTTTTACTTACTTGAATATAGTAATTGTCTTTATTGTATACTTAATTAACTAAGTAATTATAATTTTAAGAACAATAATTATCGTGTAAAGAGGTGTTTTTAATTACTAAGGCTACAAAATTAGCACTAAATAGGCCACCTTTTATATACCTTTTACATTTTTACTTACTTGGATATAGTAATTATCTCTATTTTATACCTAATTAAATAACTAATTTGTATTTTTATAGCCATAATTATATTGTAAAGGTTTTTTTAAATAAGATGACGTCTATTTTGTTCGTACACATGATTTTAACACGTGATTTTTTAAATTTAAGAATGTTTAATAATAATATTTCGGTTTGATTAAGCCTTTTCCTTATTTATTGACAATAAACAAAATTACGACATAAAGTACAACAGGACAACACTACAACAGTACAACAGTACAACACATAGAAAAAAAAAAAAAAAAAAAAAAAAAAAAAAAAAATAGGTTTAAGTTATTATGTGATTTTATTCATAGTATTATATAGACATAGTATGTACATCAAACAAAAAGTTTATTTATAGCAATACATATATACATACAATAGCAACCAAAAAGCTTTATTTAGATCAATTCATATATACAGTATAATGTATTTATAGCAATCAAACAAGTTTATTTATATCAATTGATTTATACAGTATAGTTTATTTACAGCAGTAAACAGGAAGCGTTGACAAGATCTGAAATAAATAAATGCTTGTCTTATAAAATTTTTAATAATAGTACTATGTATATATTGTAAGCAGGTTAAAAATAAAGCCACCACCTATCTATATAACGATACAAGCTAAATTAACATATTGTGATATAAAGGCAAAAAATAACTTACCTTTTTTCTGTATATAACAGCGACCTAGACACAAAAACTGGAACAAGGGTAGATTTACGATGCTAGAACAAGTGAAATTTAGCAATCTGCCTCGGACTATATATAGCGTATTTTGACCACACCTGTATTTATCAGTATCATCTTAAAAGCCAACACTGTCTAAACCCATTTAAACATTACGTCTGGTTACGTATATTAAGCATAGGCTGAGAGTTTCGGTGTACAGGTAATTGGATTTGACTGGCCCTATGGTCAGTTTCCATTAGTTGCACTTGGCTAAGTGCATTTTACGCATTGCTGACCGAAACAGACCTGGTCAAAAATTTACTTATCTACCAACCTGAATCTCGGCTACGGCATCTGGCTCGTCACGATGATGTAACAATTCAGACATTTTTAGTTCGCCAGCTGTTGCACTAAGGCACTTGGTACAGAGCTAAAGGTCAACTTTTTGCACTAATGGGTTTTGCTTATCAATCAAATCTTTTTTTTCATCCATGTGGTCAGGTTTTTACATTTTTGCACTAAGGCACTTAGTACAGTAAGGTCAATCCTTTTACTTATATACTTTATAATTACATAAGTCTACATTTGTATTTTGTACATTTTCTTTAAGTTTTTATTGATAATACATGTAAATACAGTTTACTTAACTCGTTTAAATTTAAATTAAAATAAAATTAAATTGGTTATTTATATAGCACTTCTATCTATGCTATTTTAGCATGCTCAGTGCGCTCTGTAAACACTTTTAAACATAAATGTTGCATATTTTAACTATTCTCTCGTCCAGATGGTCTTTAACTATTAAAAATCAGTTTGATATACGTAAATGGTTGTATCTTTTCATTTTTGTCGTGTAATTTTTTACTTACTAGGGTTGAACGTTTTAAAATTTAAGTAAATTAAGTCTTTCAAGTGGTATCCAGAATGACGGGTCAGAAGGAGGCGGATCCAAGAGGACCGATTCGAGTGTTCCACACACCGGTCAACTGGAAAACAAGATAACGTCTAATCCAAGTAATATACAAGGGCAGTTACCGTGTAATAATTTCTTAAACAGTAAACATAAAGAGATTTCATTTTTTTAATTTTTATTTGCGCGCAATTACATCAAACAAGGAATAAAACAACAACATGACTGGTAGTTTTTTATTATTTTCTTTTTTATTTTACATTTAACTAAAGGTATATTTACAATACGAACAGGATCATTTATAATATAATAAATACGATCATGGTTAATTTCTTATGTACATGAAACAAATAATTAATCGACAATTATTAATATGTACGTGTAGTCTGTATTTGACTGTGTGTGTGCGTGTGTGTAGCACATAGGTCCTAGGGGGTTCCTAAAGTAAATTATACTAGTAATGGTATTGTCTTAACATTGTCTGAGTACAGCTGTCAAGTAGTAGTCTATACCCAACATACTTGTTTCTGTGACAGGGAAGTTATTTTTAAAACAACTAGGCGTAGCATCTTACATGTTTATAGAACGCCTCTTGGTACATTACAGTGATGTTAATTTTTTATACAACTAAGACAGGTCAAACAAGCCCAACATTTTTTGTTGTTTCCACAACTAGAAATATTTTCAGTTTGACAAACATTTTTAGAGACCCTTCCGTGTTTGACAGGCAATAATGTTAACTTTTACAACAAGAACGACTAGTTTCTTTTTATGCCTTGCGCAATCTTTGTATCGCTTACTGCTTTCTTCTCTCGATCTTTCTCTCTCTCGACAAACTTGTTAGGGCAACTTTTTCAAAATCTTTTACACACGCGACAAACTTGTTAGGACAACTTTTTCTAAATCTTTTACACACGCGACAAACTTTGTAGGCAACTTTTTCAAAATCTTTTACACACGCGACAAACTTTGTAGGGCAACTTTTAAAAATCTTTCATACTATATAAAGCGTAGTAGGGCAAATTTTTCAAAAACTTTCACACTATGGAAAGTGTTGTAGGGCAACTTTTTAAAAAGCTTTCACACTATGGAAAGCGTTGTAAGGCAACTTTAAAAAAAATCTTTCACACTATGGAAAGCTTTGTAGGACAACTTTTTAAAACTTTTTTAACACTCTCCATGTTATCCGAAACCTAACCATTTCTCTTTCAACAACATTCTCTTTTTTTTTTTTTTACTTGTTCAATATCGCTCCTCTTTAATACATTCACCTCTCTTTCAGACAATAAAACATTTTAGGACACCTCTCTATGGACTTCTTTCTAACAGTATTCATCTCTCTGTCTCCAACTATTTCTCTCTCTCCGTCTCTTTCTCTAACAAAACGTTAGGTCACTCCAACCTAACCATTACGCGTGCTCTTTTTTCTGCATTGTTCATTATCTGTATCTCTTACTACATGCTTCTATCTTTCTCCCGCTCTCTAGAAAAACTTTATGGTCAGCAAAACCTAACACATAATTTGCTACACAGCTTTCATTATGTCTTTCGTTTTCTTTTTTTTCCGCGTGCCATCGTTTACATTCTTAGTCTCTGTGACTCTCTTTCCTTACTCTTGTCTCGAGAGCTTTCTCTCACGAAACGTTTAGTTACTCTAAGCAGCACTCTTTCAACAGCGTTCCCTCTTTCTGTCTTGTTCAATCTCTACCTTCTTACTTACTTCTTCTCTATTTCTAAAATTGTCTTTAATTTTATGTTTTATAACGTGCAAATCGTTAAGCATGGTCACTCCTAATGCTAAAACGGTGTGTACTTTACACGTAAACAAGGTTTTACAAGTAAGAGATATATAGCAAAGCCAAGGTCAACTGACACTAGTGTAAATTTGGGAAAAGCCCCTCCTCGCTCTACCTAACTATCACTGTCTAAAACTTACCAAATATTACCAAATTAGTTACGTAAACCTTTTAATTATCAAACCAACATTTACTAATAGTAGTGGGCAGAACCTTTGTAACGCATACCACTCACCAACTATACAACTCTTGTCATTCCATCACCACCCAAATATATCTTCCAACTTAAGACAATCTTGCTCGACTTAAATCCTTAGAATATTTTTATAGATAGCCCTGTCCTAACACCAACTTTACAAAACACATATCTACAACCCCCAAGTAAATTTCCCCACTTAGAAAATCTTGCTTGACTGATGTCATGGAAGATTTCTGATAGTCTATCTTTAAAGATATCCCCGTCCTACCACAGACTTTACAAAACACATATCTACAACCCCCAAGTGAATTTCCCCACTTAGGAAATCTTGCTTGACTGATGTCATGGAAGATTTCTGATAGTCTATCTTTATCGATATCGCCGTCCTACCACAGACTTTACAAAACACATATCTACAAGCCCCAAGTGAATTTCCCTACTTAGGAAATCTTGCTTGACTGATGTCCTGGAAGATTTCTGATAGTCTATCTTTATCGATATCCCCGTCCTACCACAGACTTTACAAAGCACATATCTACAACCCCCAAGTGAATTTTCCCACTTAGGAAATCTTGCTTGACTGATGTCATGGAAGATTTCTGATAGTCTATCTTTATCGATATCCCCGTCCTACCACAGACTTTACAAAACACATATCTACAACCCCAAAGTGAATTTTCCCACTTAGGAAATCTTGCTTGACCCAAACCTTCTAATACTTTTATTGATAGCCCTGTCCAAAACACTAATCTTAAAAAAAAAAAACTTTATAGATATCCCTGTCCAAAACACAACCCAAAACATATATCTACAACACCCAATTATACCTTCCCACTTAGGCAATCTTGCTTGACTCAAACTTTTATAATACTTCTATAGTTAGTCCTGTCCAAAACACTAACTTTACAAAACACTACACCTTCAGTTTAAAGTATTACTTTTTCACTACCCTATCCAACTTATAGTAGTAATTGCTAAAAATAATAAATACACATCCTAAAACTTATCACAATTCCTTTAAACTAATTCTAGTGATTTACAAAACTCTTTACAATATTGACTATCAACCCCAAACTAGTACAAAGAAATACATTTTTTCTTCTACCACACTTTTCCCAAATTTACACTAGTGTCAGTTGACCTTGGCTTTGCTATATATCTCTTACTTGTAAAACCTTGTTTACGTGTAAAGTACACACCGTTTTAGCATTAGGAGTGACCATGCTTAACGATTTGCACGTTATAAAACATAAAATTAAAGACAATTTTAGAAATAGAGAAGAAGTAAGTAAGAAGGTAGAGATTGAACAAGACAGAAAGAGGGAACGCTGTTGAAAGAGTGCTGCTTAGAGTAACTAAACGTTTCGTGAGAGAAAGCTCTCGAGACAAGAGTAAGGAAAGAGAGTCACAGAGACTAAGAATGTAAACGATGGCACGCGGAAAAAAAAGAAAACGAAAGACATAATGAAAGCTGTGTAGCAAATTATGTGTTAGGTTTTGCTGACCATAAAGTTTTTCTAGAGAGCGGGAGAAAGATAGAAGCATGTAGTAAGAGATACAGATAATGAACAATGCAGAAAAAAGAGCACGCGTAATGGTTAGGTTGGAGTGACCTAACGTTTTGTTAGAGAAAGAGACGGAGAGAGAGAAATAGTTGGAGACAGAGAGATGAATACTGTTAGAAAGAAGTCCATAGAGAGGTGTCCTAAAATGTTTTATTGTCTGAAAGAGAGGTGAATGTATTAAAGAGGAGCGATATTGAACAAGTAAAAAAAAAAAAAGAGAATGTTGTTGAAAGAGAAATGGTTAGGTTTCGGATAACATGGAGAGTGTTAAAAAAGTTTTAAAAAGTTGTCCTACAAAGCTTTCCATAGTGTGAAAGATTTTTTTTAAAGTTGCCTTACAACGCTTTCCATAGTGTGAAAGCTTTTTAAAAAGTTGCCCTACAACACTTTCCATAGTGTGAAAGTTTTTGAAAAATTTGCCCTACTACGCTTTATATAGTATGAAAGATTTTTAAAAGTTGCCCTACAAAGTTTGTCGCGTGTGTAAAAGATTTTGAAAAAGTTGCCTACAAAGTTTGTCGCGTGTGTAAAAGATTTAGAAAAAGTTGTCCTAACAAGTTTGTCGCGTGTGTAAAAGATTTTGAAAAAGTTGCCCTAACAAGTTTGTCGAGAGAGAGAAAGATCGAGAGAAGAAAGCAGTAAGCGATACAAAGATTGCGCAAGGCATAAAAAGAAACTAGTCGTTCTTGTTGTAAAAGTTAACATTATTGCCTGTCAAACACGGAAGGGTCTCTAAAAATGTTTGTCAAACTGAAAATATTTCTAGTTGTGGAAACAACAAAAAATGTTGGGCTTGTTTGACCTGTCTTAGTTGTATAAAAAATTAACATCACTGTAATGTACCAAGAGGCGTTCTATAAACATGTAAGATGCTACGCCTAGTTGTTTTAAAAATAACTTCCCTGTCACAGAAACAAGTATGTTGGGTATAGACTACTACTTGACAGCTGTACTCAGACAATGTTAAGACAATACCATTACTAGTATAATTTACTTTAGGAACCCCCTAGGACCTATGTGCTACACACACGCACACACACAGTCAAATACAGACTACACGTACATATTAATAATTGTCGATTAATTATTTGTTTCATGTACATAAGAAATTAACCATGATCGTATTTATTATATTATAAATGATCCTGTTCGTATTGTAAATATACCTTTAGTTAAATGTAAAATAAAAAAGAAAATAATAAAAAACTACCAGTCATGTTGTTGTTTTATTCCTTGTTTGATGTAATTGCGCGCAAATAAAAATTAAAAAAATGAAATCTCTTTATGTTTACTGTTTAAGAAATTATTACACGGTAACTGCCCTTGTATATTACTTGGATTAGACGTTATCTTGTTTTCCAGTTGACCGGTGTGTGGAACACTCGAATCGGTCCTCTTGGATCCGCCTCCTTCTGACCCGTCATTCTGGATACCACTTGAAAGACTTAATTTACTTAAATTTTAAAACGTTCAACCCTAGTAAGTAAAAAATTACACGACAAAAATGAAAAGATACAACCATTTACGTATATCAAACTGATTTTTAATAGTTAAAGACCATCTGGACGAGAGAATAGTTAAAATATGCAACATTTATGTTTAAAAGTGTTTACAGAGCGCACTGAGCATGCTAAAATAGCATAGATAGAAGTGCTATATAAATAACCAATTTAATTTTATTTTAATTTAAATTTAAACGAGTTAAGTAAACTGTATTTACATGTATTATCAATAAAAACTTAAAGAAAATGTACAAAATACAAATGTAGACTTATGTAATTATAAAGTATATAAGTAAAAGGATTGACCTTACTGTACTAAGTGCCTTAGTGCAAAAATGTAAAAACCTGACCACATGGATGAAAAAAAAGATTTGATTGATAAGCAAAACCCATTAGTGCAAAAAGTTGACCTTTAGCTCTGTACCAAGTGCCTTAGTGCAACAGCTGGCGAACTAAAAATGTCTGAATTGTTACATCATCGTGACGAGCCAGATGCCGTAGCCGAGATTCAGGTTGGTAGATAAGTAAATTTTTGACCAGGTCTGTTTCGGTCAGCAATGCGTAAAATGCACTTAGCCAAGTGCAACTAATGGAAACTGACCATAGGGCCAGTCAAATCCAATTACCTGTACACCGAAACTCTCAGCCTATGCTTAATATACGTAACCAGACGTAATGTTTAAATGGGTTTAGACAGTGTTGGCTTTTAAGATGATACTGATAAATACAGGTGTGGTCAAAATACGCTATATATAGTCCGAGGCAGATTGCTAAATTTCACTTGTTCTAGCATCGTAAATCTACCCTTGTTCCAGTTTTTGTGTCTAGGTCGCTGTTATATACAGAAAAAAGGTAAGTTATTTTTTGCCTTTATATCACAATATGTTAATTTAGCTTGTATCGTTATATAGATAGGTGGTGGCTTTATTTTTAACCTGCTTACAATATATACATAGTACTATTATTAAAAATTTTATAAGACAAGCATTTATTTATTTCAGATCTTGTCAACGCTTCCTGTTTACTGCTGTAAATAAACTATACTGTATAAATCAATTGATATAAATAAACTTGTTTGATTGCTATAAATACATTATACTGTATATATGAATTGATCTAAATAAAGCTTTTTGGTTGCTATTGTATGTATATATGTATTGCTATAAATAAACTTTTTGTTTGATGTACATACTATGTCTATATAATACTATGAATAAAATCACATAATAACTTAAACCTATTTTTTTTTTTTTTTTTTTTTTTTTTTTTTTTTCTATGTGTTGTACTGTTGTACTGTTGTAGTGTTGTCCTGTTGTACTTTATGTCGTAATTTTGTTTATTGTCAATAAATAAGGAAAAGGCTTAATCAAACCGAAATATTATTATTAAACATTCTTAAATTTAAAAAATCACGTGTTAAAATCATGTGTACGAACAAAATAGACGTCATCTTATTTAAAAAAACCTTTACAATATAATTATGGCTATAAAAATACAAATTAGTTATTTAATTAGGTATAAAATAGAGATAATTACTATATCCAAGTAAGTAAAAATGTAAAAGGTATATAAAAGGTGGCCTATTTAGTGCTAATTTTGTAGCCTTAGTAATTAAAAACACCTCTTTACACGATAATTATTGTTCTTAAAATTATAATTACTTAGTTAATTAAGTATACAATAAAGACAATTACTATATTCAAGTAAGTAAAAAGTTAAAAAAGTAAAAAAATGTGGCCAATTTAGTGTTAATTACGGCCTTTGGTAATTAATAAACACCCCTTTACAAGATAATTATGGCTATAAAAAAAATGTCAATTATTTAATTAGTTAAGAATAAAATTAAGATAATTACTCTATCCCAATAAGTAAAAAGGTAAAAATTATATAGAATGTGGTCTATTTAGGGAAAATTGCAGCCCTTTGTAATTAAAAACCGACCTGTTTACAAGCTAATTATGGTTTTTAAAATTATAATTAGTTAGTTAGTTAAGAATAAAATTAAGATAATTACCGTATCGAAGTAAGTAAATGTGCGTTCCTTACATGAGAATTGTTGCGTGAAATGTGATAATTACGGCCCTTAGGAATTAATATCGTCTCTTTACGAGATAATTATGGCTATAAAAGTTATAATCAGTTAATTAGTTAAGAATAAAATTAAGATAATTACCGTAACGAAGTAAGTAAATGTGCGTTCCTTACATGAGAATTGTTGCTTGAAATGTGATAATTACGGCCCTTAGGAATTAAAATCGTCCCTTTACGAGATAATTATGGTTATAAAAATAATTATTTAATTAGTTAAGATTAAAATTAAGATAATTACCGTCTCGAAGTAAGTAAATGTGCGTTCCTTACATGAGAATGCTTGAAAAGTGATAATTACGGCCCTTAGGAATTAAAATCGTCCCTTTACGAGATAATTATGGCTATACAAATTATAATCAGATAATTAGTTAAGAATAAAATTAAGATAATTACTGTATCGAAGTAAGTACATGTGCGTTCCTTGCATGAGAATTGTTGCTTGAACTGTGAAAATTACGGCCCTTAGTAATTAAAATCGTCCCTTTACGAGATCATTATGGCTATACAAATTATAATCAGATAATTAGTTCAGAATAAAATTAAGATAATTAGCGTAACGAAGTAAGTAAATGTGCGTTCCTTACATGCGAATTGTAGCTTAAAATGTGATAATTACGGCCCTTAGGAATTAAAATCGTCCCTTTACGAGATAATTATGGCTATAAAATTTATAATTAGTTCATTAGTTAAGAATAAATTAAGAAAATCAATGTATCCATGTAATTAATAAGGTAAAAACGTATTAAAATGTTGTATTTTTAGTGATAATTACTGCCCTTAGTCATTAAAAACACCTGTTTACAAGTTAATTATAACTATAAAAACTATAATATGTTAATTAAGTATAAAATAGAGACAATTAATGTACCACAGTAAGTAAAAATGTAAAAAATTTGGTCTATTTAGTGATAATTACGGCCCTTAGTCATTAAAAACACCTGTTTACAAGTTAATTAAACTATA
>OX421500.1:39344670-39608940 GCA_949126835.1 Anisus vortex | reverse complement strand
TAATTAAACTATAAAAATTATAATATGTCAATTAAGTATAAAATAGAGACAATTAATGTATCTATGTAATTAATAAGGTAAAAACGTATTAAAATGTTGTCTATTTAGTGATAATTACGGCCCTTAGTCATTAAAAACACCCCTTTACATGATAGTTATGGCTATAAAAATAATAATAAGTTAATTAATTAAGTATAAAATTACTCTATCCCAATAAGTAAATGTGCCCCTTATTAGATAATTATTGAATCAAATGTAATAATTAGGGCCCTTTGTAATTAATAAACACCTATTTACAAGCTCATTATGTTTACAAAAATTAAAATTCGTTAATTAGTTAAGTATAAAATTAAGACGAATACTGCCTCCAAGTAAGTAAAAATGACCCTTACAAGACAATTATCGATTAAAAGATGCTAATTAGGGCAAAAAACACAATAAACTTATTGAAAAAAGCCTTTTACTATTGAAAATTATTAAGAACACTATACAAGTGATCAATTAATTATTTAATATTATTAATTAATTATAAAATTTTAGAACCGCTGAACCTTATAAAGACCATTATAAAACACTGGGAGAAATAATATGACATGTGTCAATCATTGTAAGACAATGGTAAAAAAATAATTTTAGAACCGCTGACAAAATGTATTACCCTTAATTAAAAACCCTTGTGTAACAACACGAGGAACCGTCATCTTGGTTCCGCCATCTTTAATTAAAGCACGTGCTCAAAGCACGTGTAATACCACAAAATAACCGCGCGGTCAAAAGGTCACTAGGTCAAAAGGGCACTAGGTCACGGCCGAACGTGTAACAACACGACGAGACGCCATCTTGGATGACGTCACTTCCAGTAGGGGTCACTTCCTGTGACGGGGTCACTAGGTCACTAGGTCACGGTCGGTCGTGTAACGACACGACAAGACGCCATCTTGGATGACGTCACTTCCGGTTGGGGTCACTTCCGGTAACGGGGTCAAAGGGCACTTCCGGATCAAAGGTCAACTGAGGGTCACCCTCACCCTCACCCTCAAATGATAATCGAAAACTACACACTATACTACTAGAGAGAGAGAGAGAAACAAAACAAGTTTAAAGGTAGCAAGGCCATTCAGTACTAGCCGAGTTCCCAGCCAATCCTACCTACAGTATTTTCAAACCTCTAAACCACCATTAACCCCTTCGACACCCACGCCTGAAAGAAAAACACTTCGTTTGGTGCTTCAACCCCCCTTTTGTTATTCCAAGCTCTGCAGTCCGAATCGTCTGCTTAGGTGTGGGGGAGGAGGGAGGGAAAAATGGGCGCGGGAAAGGGAATCCGAGAACGTTTTGAATGAGCACGTGGCGGACGACCGGAAGTAGCAAAGTGCACCAGTGATGACGTTCGCTCGAAGTCACGTGATGGAATGTTTACAAAATATGTGAACGTTCTGCAGGCGTCGATGCATAGATTCTTTAGCAATAGAGTTATGTTTTCCTGCTGGGGAATGTCGATAACTTGAATGAAGAAATGAATGATACAAACTGATGTTATATTTCGAAAAACAAAACACCAGTAGAGAGTAATAGAGATGAAACTGAGAATAATTAGAAATGTCTAATTTCAGCTCATTAAAAACGTGTATTTTTTTTTTATAGATATATAAATTCTTGATTTATTTATATAATATTATGGTAGAAACATCAACTATATATTTTCTTGATATATCATTAATGTCTTTATTTTAAGATTTAAATATTCATCTTATTTATTACAGACGTCCTTCCTTTCTATAAAGAAAACTATTGCGTCCTACGCTTAGGACAAAAGGACATGTCCTCCTTTTATTGCCCGTGTCCTCCGTCCGGCAGGCAAAGATAGAAACCCTTTGAATATCCGGCTTATGTACGCCAAAGGTTATAAAAGTACTTAGTGCACTTTTTAGGTTCTTAATTACTATCAATAAGTGGCTGGAGTATTTAGTAGGAAATGTAATGAATTGCATTGTGTTATCTAATATGTTGTTAGGTTAATAATTGCAGTGTTTCAAAGTTTCCCAAATTCTAGCAAGATTTCTGTATCCCTGGACACAATGGCAATGTGGAAAGAGTGTTTTTATTGATAAACGCTCAATCGACAAAGTAAAGAAACGGATTCTCAGTAAACTATATAAAGGGCATCATTCTTACAAAGCACGATTTGAAAAATCTCACATGTAGCCTAAACAGTTTCATACATTTATGCTTGTTAACAGAGTAATATTTTGTATAATTAAGAAAGATGACAAAGTATTTTAACTGTAGAGTTGATTGTTAAATTTTCAAATAATATAGTTGCATTCTGAAAAAGAAAAATTAAATTAATATTTCTTTTTTTTACAATACTTTTTCTTGTTTAATTTACTAATAGGTAATTATTGGCAACCATTGTTTAAAATTAAACTGATTAATGGTTAAATCCGCATTCAATGGAAACAATTTTAAATTATTTAAATCAGTTGTTCCCAACCTTTTTATACAGCTTTTCACGTTATTCGAACCCCAACTGTAAACTTTTTTTCGTCGTTACCTTATAACTGTAGTGTGTTACTGTTATAAAATGTAATGTAAATATCTCATATAACTGTAATGTGTTACTGTTATAAAATGTAATGTAAATATCTCATATAACTGTAATGTGTTACTGTTATAAAATGTAATGTAAATATCTCATATAACTGTAATGTGTTACTGTTATAAAATGTAATGTAAATATCTCATATAACTGTAATGTGTTACTGTTATAAAATGTAATGTAAATATCTCATATAACTGTAATGTGTTACTGTTATAAAATGTAATGTAAATATCTCATATAACTGTAATGTGTTACTGTTATAAAATGTAATGTAAATATCTCATATAACTGTAATGTGTTACTGTTATAAAATGTAATGTAAATATCTCATATAACTGTAATGTGTTACTGTTATAAAATGTAATGTAAATATCTCATATAACTGTAATGTGTTACTGTTATAAAATGTAATGTAAATATCTCATATAACTGTAATGTGTTACTGTTATAAAATGTAATGTAAATATCTCATATAACTGTAATGTGTTACTGTTATAAAATGTAATGTAAATATCTCATATAACTGTAATGTGTTACTGTTATAAAATGTAATGTAAATATCTCATATAACTGTAATGTGTTACTGTTATAAAATGTAATGTAAATATCTCATATAACTGTAATGTGTTACTGTTATAAAATGTAATGTAAATATCTCATATAACTGTAATGTGTTACTGTTATAAAATGTAATGTAAATATCTCATATAACTGTAATGTGTTACTGTTATAAAATGTAATGTAAATATCTCATATAACTGTAATGTGTTACTGTTATAAAATGTAATGTAAATATCTCATATAACTGTAATGTGTTACTGTTATAAAATGTAATGTAAATATCTCATATAACTGTAATGTGTTACTGTTATAAAATGTAATGTAAATATCTCATATAACTGTAATGTGTTACTGTTATAAAATGTAATGTAAATATCTCATATAACTGTAATGTGTTACTGTTATAAAATGTAATGTAAATATCTCATATAACTGTAATGTGTTACTGTTATAAAATGTAATGTAAATATCTCATATAACTGTAATGTGTTACTGTTATAAAATGTAATGTAAATATCTCATATAACTGTAATGTGTTACTGTTATAAAATGTAATGTAAATATCTCATATAACTGTAATGTGTTACTGTTATAAAATGTAATGTAAATATCTCATATAACTGTAATGTGTTACTGTTATAAAATGTAATGTAAATATCTCATATAACTGTAATGTGTTACTGTTATAAAATGTAATGTAAATATCTCATATAACTGTAATGTGTTACTGTTATAAAATGTAATGTAAATATCTCATATAACTGTAATGTGTTACTGTTATAAAATATAATGTAAATATCTCATATAACTGTAATGTGTTTCTGTTATAAAATATAATGTAAATATCTCATATAACTGTAATGTGTTACTGTTATAAAATATAATGTAAATATCTCATATAACTGTAATGTGTTTCTGTTATAAAATATAATGTAAATATCTCATATAACTGTAATGTGTTACTGTTATAAAATGTAATGTAAATATCTCATATAACTGTAATGTGTTACTGTTATAAAATGTAGTGTAGGTCTAAATATCTCATATGCAGGATGTATTTGTTAGTGTTACTAATTGAACATATTAAATCGCAGTGATTAATCATAAAATCCATTTGAAATTATATATTGTGAAATATTTATTTCTATTTACAACACAACGTCAGTGCTAAGATTGAGATTGCGTCTTTCTCATCGCCTTACACAACGAAGATCATCTTTCACAACAAGTCTACTTCTGTATTAGATTTAATAATCAACAAGTTGGAAAGCCCTTTCACAAAGATATGTTGTTGGACATGGAAGATGAAGGTGCAACACAGTCTCATACAGAATAGTATATGACAGCAAACACTTAATCCTGAATTTGGAAATTGGCATTGTAGAGAAATTATTTGTTAATAGATTAAGTGAACTTCTCTTGTGTTGTCTCAGGAACATCTTCAAATTTTACCTTCCTTAAGTGCAAATGAGGTGTCAGATAAATTTAAAAAGTATGATGAGATTTCGCAAGCATGTGCAAGTGTTCTTTGACAAAATTCATTATCGTAAAAATCATTATCGTAATCCTTTTATCTGGTTCAATGTCATGTTCAATGTCATGTTCAATGTCATGTTTAATGTCATGTTCAATGTCATGTTCAATGTAATGTTCAATGTAATGTTCAATGTAATGTTCAATGTCATGTTCAATTTCATGTTCAATGTCATGTTCAATGTCATGTTCAATGGCATGTTCAATGTCATGTCCAATGTCATGTCCAATGTCATGTTCAATGTCATGTTCCATGTCATGTTCAATGTCATGTTCAATGTCATGTTTAATGTCATGGTCAATGTGATGGGCGATGTCATGGTCAATTTCATGGTCAATGTCATGGTCAATGTCATGGTCAATGTCATGTTCAATGTCATGGTCGATGTCATGGTCAATGTCATGGTCAATGTCATGGTCTATGTCACGGTCAATGTCACGGTCGATGTCACGGTCAATGTCACGGTCAATGTCACGGTCAATGTCATGGTCAATGTCATGGTCAATGTCATGGTCAATGTCATGGTCAATGTCATGGTCAATGTCATGGTCAATGTCATGTTCAATGTCATGTTCAATGTCATGGTCAATGTCATGGTCAATGTCATGGTCAATGTCATGGTCAATGTCATGGTCAATGTCATGGTCAATGTCATGGTCAATGTCATGGTCAATGTCATGGTCAATGTCATGGTCAATGTCATGGTCAATGTCATGGTCAATGTCATGGTCAATGTCATGGTCAATGTCATGGTCAATGTCATGGTCAATGTCATGGTCAATGTCATGGTCAATGTCAAGGTCAATGTCATGGTCAATGTCATGGTCAATGTCATGGTCAATGTCATGTTCAATGTCATGTTCAATGTCATGTTCAATGTCATGGTCAATGTCATGGTCAATGTCATGGTCAATGTCATGGTCAATGTCATGGTCAATGTCATGGTCAATGTTATGGTTAATGTTATGGTCAATGTCATGGTCAATGTCATGGTCAATGTTATGTCAATGTCATGTTCAATGTCATGTTCAATGTCATGTTCAATGTCATGTTCAATGTCATGTTCAATGTCATGTTCCATGTCATATTCCTCCAAGAAAGCAGTTACGTTAAGCTACATGTATATTTTTTTTACATCCAATTTATTATGCCAAAGTTAAAGTTTTATTTGGAATGATGCGATCTTTCAAAACAAAATAAGGTTTGTTACACAAATTAACTGGTCCTTGCAATTATAAATTTTACTCATTTAAGATTTTAATGATGTTAACCAAGTAATTTATTTTCTGCAGTTAACGTTTATCGCCAAAAAGTGTTTGGAACTGCGGTCTAGTTTTCTGATTTTAAAGAGTTCTGAGTTTACCACGATGCATAAAACACGTTTTAAAACTTTTTATCTCGTCAACCATCTCACTTCGGTGTGAAATAGTAGTTCGGCGCATCCGACTGTTATCGCAACTGTTTAAAGTAGGTATGTGATGGGGTTGGTTCGAAGATGTCATAATGCCGGGTACTAGTATGTAAAGAATAGAAAATAATATACTAATTCTGTGCTCGTATGTGGATGTATCTGCATGTGGACTGATAAAATATGTATTTTCCGATGGTCTTAGGCGACCCCCAAGAAATGGTTTCTCGACCCCTATTAAGGTTCAACATATAATGTTGGTATATTTTTTAAATCATAGCCTTTTAATTTCTGTATAAAAAAAAATCAATGTGAGCAAACCCGATATTTAATTTTAAAAAAAATAATCAAACAAATACTAAATCTAATCAAGGGAGATAATAGTACTAATTGTATGTCTCTGGTGGAATGATTTTAGTAAACAATGTTTTTACTACACAATTTGCATTTAAAAATAATAAAAATATTGTATATATATATACCAGTACCGACATTTAAATTGATTAAAATACGTAAAACGAACAATCAATAAATTAATGTTTTTAACTTATAAAAGTCAACTTTAAAACATTTTTTCAGCTACTAGCTTGTTTTCACAAGTAAGCATTTACTTCTATAATTGTATTTTAAACTGAATGTTATTTTAAATAAATTTTTGAAAAGCTTAGTTTTAAGGTTTGACGACTATAAAGAAATGAGGAATAGTCTTGACCTACGTCAAGCGTGCCAGACTTAGTACGCATAACTAATTTAAATGGCACTCGGACGACTCCTAATAAAACTAGACTCTATTCAAGTATCTTCTACTAGAAATAGAGTTCTAATGCAGGGTGACTTTTAGAATGTTAGCACGATGAATGAATTAAAAATCCCACTTTGTTATACTATTTACAAAAGGTTTCCCCCCCCCCCTGGTCTAGGCTAAAGAGTGTTAGTGCCAGGATTCAGGACCCCGCTACATACCGGGGAGAGTTGTGAGGTGGCACCATCGAAGAGTACTGTGCTGTACATGTTGTTGTGGAAAGCCACAATACGACCATCAAAAATAAGTGTTTTCCGATGGTCATTGGCGAATCCCGTGAAATGGTCGTTCGACTCCCAAAGGGATCGCGCCCCACAGATTGGGAACCGCTGATTTAAATGAAACACTCAATGTGTTCTTCTTTTGGTACCCATGTGTCCTCGTTTGTCCTCTTTCTTTTCTCTCAGTGTCCTCCTTTTGGTACCCATGTATCTGGCAACCATACGTTCGCTCTACCGTGGTCTGAGTCTCCTAGTCTTGCATTTTGATGTGGTGCATCCATCTGGATTTTGCTGGTTTCTTATGGCAATTCATTCCATGCCCGGATGTCACACGGGAAGAAAGAATACTTATATGCATTTGTTCTTGCTTGTGAGATAGGAAGTATTTTTGTGTTATGTTTATTTTAGATGTTGTACAATATATTGTATTGATACATCAAAACTGTATATTTATATAATATTGTAGATCATAAATGATGCATTTTAATTGATTTAAATACTATATTGCATTTCATTTATAAAAGTAGTATATTGAAATATCTTCTATTGACCTATTTATAGATGGATAGATTGAAGGGTAAGTATGTATGTATGTTGACGGATAGATAGATAAATAGATAGATAGATAGATAGAAAGATAGATAGATAGATAAATAGATAGATAGATAGATAGATAGATAGATAGATAGATAGATAGATAGATAGATAGATAGATAGATAAATAGATATATATAAAATATCGTTACATAAGTGAAGTAGCCAACAGACCAAATTAATCATAGGGCGGCAAAGCAGCGTTCGCCAGTTTCTGTGGCAACGGCATACTAGAGAATGTGTGGCTAGCACAATGCCCATCCGCCTTTACTTTACCCCAACTAATGTCAGGTAGCCATCAGAGCTGGGTAGACTCGGGGACACTTACTCCAGACCCGAGAAACAAACCCTAGCCTGCACCAGGATTCGAACCCTGGACCTTCAGTACCGTGCCACATAGATAGATAGTTAGATAGATAGATAGTTAGATAGATAGTTAGATAGATAGTTAGATAGATAGTTAGATAGATAGATAGTTAGATAGATAGTTAGATAGATAGATAGATAGATAGTTAGATAGATAGTTAGATAGATAGTTAGTTAGATAGATAGTTAGATAGATAGATAGATAGTTAGATAGATAGATAGTTAGATAGATAGATAGTTAGATAGATAGTTAGTTAGATAGATAGATAGTTAGATAGATAGATAGTTAGATAGATAGATAGATAGATAGATAGTTAGATAGATAGTTAGATAGATAGTTAGTTAGATAGATAGATAGTTAGATAGATAGATAGTTAGATAGATAGTTAGTTAGATAGATAGATAGTTAGATAGATAGGTAGATAAACAGAGAGAGAACTTGAGAAAGAATGGATATCGTTATATCACTGGTTGTATTTTTACTAAAATACTTTAAGTTCAAACTACACAACAAACAGCTTAACCAATGTTATTCAGAAAACTTTTAGTTACCTAGTCGAAAACAAACAAAAAACCAATAACAACAATAAATAAGATTTTCAAATGTTTCTACCAACAAAAAACACAAAGGAGATAAACTTTTGAAAGAAAAACCAATATCTTAAAATACACTGGACGATTGTAGAACTCAATCCTGGAGAAGTTCATATGAACTCAAAGGAATAAACTATCTTCTTTACCATTTTGTTGTTTTTTGTTTGTTTTAACTAATTCTATACGTTTAGCCATACTGGATGCCGGAACATTATGGCTCGGTTTCATTTTACGTATTGAAAGAGTTAAAGATTTTTTTGGTCTTTTCTTTTTGAACTATTTTTAAAACAAATGATTGCGTTTTTTTCTGAGCCGGTATTAATTGTACTATTTAATTTTAAAAAGTAGGATGAGAAGATCGATCGATAGCTAGATAGATCTTGACACCACACACGATCATCGTCTTTTATGTTACAGACGCTCGTACAATAATGAAGATTATCGCGCCCTACGCTCATCCGTGGTCCAAGTTTAGTCTTGCATTTTCATTAATGTCTTAAATATTGTTGAGTTACTGGTTTTCCTGTTCTGTTCAGATTTAGGCACTAATTAGGACTCTTATATATATATATATATATATATATATATATATATATATATATATATATATATATATATGTATACAGAGAGACAAACAGAGAGAGATAGGCCTATATAAATAGTAGTTAAAGGTAGAGATATAAATCGAGAGAGTAAAATAGAGAAATATAGAGAAAATAATGTTAAGCAAAATCAGTTAGATAGAGCTACGCCTATATTGCTTCTCATATTATCGACATTTTATTTTGCATAAACGAAGACGTAACTAATATATAAATTGACAAGTTTTTTATCAGAACACGGTCAACAAAATCCTTAAATTATCCCAGAAAACCCCTTCTGAATGTATATATACTACAACAAACAAAACGACAATATTTGCTCAACTGTATTTGACGTTCTTGCGGACACTTGTGCCGCATTGCGAACATTTAACATGTCAGTAAACTCAGCACTCGGACTGCAATTACGGTTTGTCAACTCAACACCCGGCTCGTCAAATGATTTCAACTCTCCCTCCCCCGCAGAGTTTTCATCAGCAAGCCTGCACAATGAAGCCGCTAAGTGAAAAAAAAACGAGTGTATGATAATCTAGCTGATCTCTTCATGCTCCGCCATTTGCATTGAGTACTTCGACGAAACCGTACACTCCCTGCGCGACAATAACTACAGCTCAGTGTCTCTTAAATATGTTTTTTGTTGACTGTTGCGCCAGCTCCAATAGTGTATCCATACATCCCCATATCATGTACAAACATAAAGCGAATCATGGTCATAAAAACATAACCTTCTTCTCTTTTTTTCTCTTCTTTAATAAATTACAGCGCTTTATTGTAACGGAGACCCGTGGGACCGCTTTGATGAATCACGTAACTGGACAACTCGAATGGGCTGTAAAGTAAATTTCCCTGAAGAATGTGGCAATCAGTTGCAGTTTTAACTGGTCACTTTAGAGAGAATGATAGAGAGAGAGAGAGTGTGTGATAGAGAGAGAATGAGAGAGAGAGAGAAAGAAATAGAAAGAGATAGCGGTGATGCATTTGTTTATATAAACGTATCGGTGTTAGAAGAAAGATTTGTCAAAAGTTTACAATAAAACTGAATACATCATCAAATCATGCAACATTTAGCCACTTTTATATTGTGTTATATATTACAGACGCTCCTTTTATAAGGAAGATTATTACGTCCTATGCTCATCCGTTGTCCGGGTCTAGTCTTGCATCTTTATTTATTTTTTAAATGAGGTTAAGTTACTGGTTTTCTTGGTTTGTTCAGGCAACCCATTCCATGCCCGAATGCCACTCAGGAAGAAAGAGTACTTATATCCATTTCTCCTTTTTAAATTAATATTTTCTTTTTTTTTCTTTTTTTTCTTGCCTGTTAAAATTATAGTTTGAATATTTAATGTGTTTTATGATTATGTTTGTAGTACGTCTGTTTTTATTGTCCGTTTCAGATTTATGTCTCTAAGAAAATTAATTCCTACGTTTGCATTTTAATATGTTTCGAATTATTTAACGAGGGAATAGAAGAAATACTTTACAGTCTGTTGATCTCTTATTGCTTATTATGTTTATAGAAGGACCTCCTATACTGAAATTTATGGCTTAATTGGTTTATGTCTATTCTTACATAACTTTTTGATAAAGGTCTTAAAATGATGTTAAGTTGTGGGATTAATGGTTCAGGCAGCCCATTTCTTGGCCGGAAGTACGAGTATTCGTAAACGTTTGTTCTCACAATACATTTCCTCATCTTCATCCGATAGGGGTGCTACGAAGGTGCGCGCAACCAGATTTCTCAATTCGTCCCGGTCAAAAGCCGTTTGCAGAATTGTATCAAGAGGTAGTTCGGTCCACTCTTTCAGGTTGTCCAACCATTTCTTTTTCTGGCGACCTTTTCTTCGTTCGTGCTACTTCCACTGTACCTTGTTAGATGGTTGTGGCCAAGGAGCCATGCCTTACAGTATGACCAAACCATCTCAGTATTCGTCGTTTTACTCTTGAAAGGAGGGCCTCCTATTTCCCCCACAAGATTATGGACCTGGAGAAAGACGTATTCATTATTTTTTCTTTCTTCATAGCGTATTCCTACTAACTTTATATAGCATTTGTTATCAAAGTCCTGAATTCTTCTCTCAGCCTCTGCATTCACCGTCCTACTTTCGCAGCCATATATACATATGTAAAGTACCAGTGATGAGTATAATTTTGTTTTCACTGGGAAGCTGATATTGCTCTTTCATATTTTCCAAAGTTTGACCATGATGGAAAAGGTCAGGCTAAGTCGAGTTTTGATTTCCTTTATGGACCTTCTATCTCTAGTTATAGTTGACCCTGGGTATCTGAATGTTTCAACCACCTCCGAAATGTGGCTGTTGATTTTTTAAGCAGTATCTTGTGTTGTCTCCGCTGCTAATGAGTATTTTACTTTTTTTACTGTGCCGATTTCCATACCAACAGATTTGGCTGCAGCATCCAGTCTTGATGTAAGGTCTTGTACCTGGTCAGCATTTTCTCCAATAAGGTCGTCAACAAATCTGAGATTAGAAGTGGGTTGTACGTTTATTGTCAGGCTTGGCGTAAAACCCCGTAAAGTTTCCACCATGTTATGCGCCAGGGATATATTGAATAGAACAGGAGAGAGAATGCACCCTTGGCCTACTCCAATACATGTTTTGAAGCATTCACCAATTTGGCTGCATTTGCTCCACATTAATACATTTTTGTCTCTGTATTATATTTAAAGCCTTTTTTTCTTTATCTACCGTATAGTCCTAATTATCTGCCTACGTATAGCCTACTTTGGTCAAAAGAGATTGATAAACGGGGAGATAGAGTGAGAGAGACTAAAATAGTAATAGTTTTATTTCATCTTCTACCTGTCAATATTGTCTAAAAGTTTAACAGATCAGAACCAGGAAAAAAAAAAATAGATATTTTTTTTTACCGAGACTGATTCAACCCATATTTTTTGCCCAGACTAGTAGCCACAATAAAAAAAAAATTTATCCATTCTCCATAACTACCCCAATTATAATCTAATTTTATTTGCTTAGAAAAATGTAACTTCTAATTGTCTTCTTTTTTTTTTAAATTTTTTTTTTGTTTGTTTGCGTTCAGAATGAAAAGAAAAATGAACATCAAAATTTTGATTGCGTACAGAAGTGTATCACGTTTAGCCGATGGTGATGTGAAATTTATAAAATAATATATATTTTTAGATCTCTTGTCGGTGTTGTTTTTACAAATGTTATTAAAAATTTAATTTGATGTTAGCAGACGTGACATTATTGTGTTTGTTTTTTACCAGGAAGCTCATCGCAAAATATTGCTGAAAGTTTTTTTTAATAACATCTAATTCCATGACAGTATCTAATTCCAGGATCCACATCTAACTCAAAGATCAACTCTAACTCCATGATAACATTTTGCTTTAAAATCACACATAATTTCAAGAAAACATATAATTTCCAGATCGGCTATCATTCTAATCCCAAGATCAACATCTAATTTCAAGATAAACAGAGAATTCCGAGATCAAAATCTAAATCGAAGATTATGTCTAATATTTTCAGATCACTTATTATTTAATGCTAAGATGACATCTAATTTCATTAATGCATCTAATTCCAAGACGGCATCGAATTTACAGATCACATCTCACTAATTCCAATATATATTATTATAAATACAGCTCAGCATCTATATATTCCAAAATTGCATCCAATTTCTAAGATCAACATATAATTTCTAAATTACACCATAATGAGCATCTTGCTATAAAATAAGTCGATCAATCTAGGTGAAGCCGGCTGGTCCAGCGGTTAGTTCGCTGGACTGTCAACCATAAACCAACTGACACGTCGCGGGTTCTATCCCTGCCACCGACGGATCCCTGTCGCCCTGCAGAAGTTTTGGGCCTAGTGGACGTAATAATCTTCTATCTAGAAGGAATGTCTGTAAAAATATAAGATACTGGAAATATAAACAAGAATAAAAACCTCGTCAATTTGTATGCCCAAAGCTACATTATAAAATATGCTAAGAAATATGTTTTAAATTTATTTTTTTAATATTATTAGACTAGTGGGTTTTTTTTTCCATTAAATTTCACACAAATTGTTATGTTTTAATCAATTATGAATTTCAAGAAAAATTATCCAGAAACAGGAAGTAATGATTTTATGTTATTGTTTTTTTTTTCATAATCTAAATTAAATTATCACCGTGTCATTTAGTGCAAGAAAATAAATGTCTAAATTATTCTAAATTGAGCAGGAAATTCTGGTCAGTCTTTGAAGCGCAAGACATTGGTCATTTAACTACTACTGACTGCTACGGTACTGACTTCACGACCGCGCAACGGACTCTTAAGAGTGCGACTGACTAACTTGTGGGTCGGCAACCTTTTGATAATAGTGTGCCGAAGTTTGATTTCTGATTCATTCAGGGTGCCAAAAGCCAAAAAGTTACCCTGATCTAGAACTCAATTTTTAGCAGAAGTTACTTGAATTGCATTTTTTTAAAAGTGTAACGCGTGCCCTTGAAAATTGCTTTGTGTGCCACATGGCGTAGGTTGCCGGCTCATGGACTAGCTCTGCTAACGACTCGGTGACTCCTACTGGCCTATTGATCAGTGGCGTAGCTAGGGGAGGGGGAGGGGGGTCCGAATTCGAAAGTCCCCCCCGGGCCCCTACTTCAAAGGAGTGTATTTTTGTTTTTTTTCTTATGTCATAATGTCGAATGTCAAAATGCAGGGGCCCCTAAAAAGACCAAGCCCCCCCCCCCGGGCCCCCAAATCCCTATCAACGGCAATGCCATTGAGTCAGTTACATTGACTGACAAGCGGCTATTGAATCAATGATGCTATGAAGCCATAAAATAATATATAGGTAGTAGCTATATTAATAATTAAAAAGTCGAAATAAAACCCATTTTTGGATATTAAGAAAACCTATATCGGAAGTAGATATAGTCAAGTGACTGTCCATGCGGTCGGCAGTCTTTTCTCATAACTCACAAGGAACGCAGGCATTATTTTAGACTCAGGAAAAATAAATAAAATTGTGTATTATGTTGATACTATAAAGCTATATTGGTTCATTGGATGTGAAGTGTCAACTGTTAATGAATTGTTATTAAATAATATGCTGCAATAAGTCGTTCTTTTATTATTTACAAGTTTGGAATTTATATTGTGGTGATGTCGTCCATTTTGATGTTCAAATCAATCAAATAATTCAGCTACTGCAACTCAAATACTCTGAGAAGACTGGTGGTAATGTTTGATAGTCCAATAATAATAATAGGACATCAACAGGTTTGGTGGCAGCTAACGGAGAGAGAAGCTGAAGGATATAATATTATGTTCAAATTCGAAACTTTTTGAACTTTTTGAGGACGTACTACAAACCACATGGAAAATTATGTGAGTACCAGTTTTTGAACAAAACTGAAGCCTGAGTCAATTATTTCAAATACATATACTATTTATATGATTGAGCACTATAATAGCTCTAAGAAAATATAACATTTGTACACCGATGACAAATATTTCATCATTGGAAAATTCGATACAAAAAATCGAAAAAAAGTGACTATACGCAGATCATTATTTAATATTTGCAACCGGAAAAAGTTTCGTTCCCACATGTTATCAACAAGGAACCTAAACTATATACATATGTTCAAGTCCGATGTTCAAATCCGATGTGACACAACCATGTGTTGAATTTTATGTAGCCTATGTTCAAATCCGATGTGACACGACCAGGTGTTGAAATCTGATGTGTTGAAGTCCGATGTGCTTATCGGAAGATAAATAAATAACATTAAATAACTTTAAATATAATTAATATTTAATCTGTATACCAAAGACTTTGACATTAATTTTAATTAATGGTATACATTTTTTTTCTTGTGTTCATTCTAAAATTGGATTATACCATACTGAAGTGGAAACTTGAAGCAACTCAACTTGATACAGTGTGAACATTCATTGGATTATTAAATAATTAATTAAGTTTCTTCTGGATTTCTACTCTGGATTTACATTGCAGTAATTTCATACAGTGAATGTGTTTTCATTTGGATTATTAAGTAATCTTTAATTTAATCATATTTTTTACATTCATTAGTATGAATTATATATATATATATATGTATTATTTATGTATAAAGCGGGCTCTGGTTGGCGGGACTTTCTAAAATAAATCTCTTGTCTATTCTTATTCTGTCTATCATCTATTTCTGTTTCTTAAAAGAGATTGATTAGAAATGATTCTTTGTTAGGGTTATTTCTGTTAGTTGTCTTGACTTTGTTTGTTATTGTTAAGAATTATTAAAGTAAAATTACTATAGTCTTGTCAATGTTATACATGTTGTGATTCTTTGTCAAAAATTCCTCTATCATTTGTGGTCCAAGCAGCATTAGTGTATTGTGATTGTGTTTTTTTTTCTATTGTTACTTGATATAATTTTTTTGTTGTGTATTTTTTGAAATATCATTAATATGCATTGGTTAGTTTTTGCTCTCTGAGTATAATGGTCTATGGTAAGAACATTAACAATAATAAGTTCACCTAGATAATAATAATATGAATATTCAGATTCATAACTATATAATTTAAGTAGTGCCCAAATACATGTAACTACAATTAACAAAATAATAATTGATATCTAATACATGTAACTACAAATGTACAAAATATTCACAATATAACAGGTAAAATAACCTAAATAAAAATAATATTGTGCTTTGCAGTGCTACTGTAATAATATTATCTACAATTTTACATTGCTATTAATTGTAGTAAAATTATTGTGTATTGGCATTAATGAAAATGTACTTCCAGTAATCACAATGAAAATGTACTTCCAATACGGATAATAATTACATCCATTTCAATTGCTCATAAGAATAATATCATAGTGGCTTATGATAACATTAATCTAATTCTTATATGCCATCCTCAATAATAATAATAATATTATATATGTGCTACCATTGGTAATAATAGGATTGTACTTTGCTTTGCGGAAAATAATTGTGCAACCTATATAGTAATAATAAGTCATAATAGCAAAAAGTGACTTGCACTTGCTTTAAACTCTACTATAAAATTGCTAATAATAATAAAATAAACAAGCCATAATAGAAAATGTGTCTTGGCTTAGCATACTTGTTGACATTCTAGCATTTTGCATTCTGAATTATAAACATTTTACTACAGCATAGGATTAAAAAAAAAAAAAAAAAAAAAAGTTGCTGTGATATTATATGACTGCTCATTCTGTATTTAATAAATATTGTCATTCAGTAATATAAAAATGCTCATTCAGTAATTAATAAATATTGACATCCAGTATAGGAATAAAACATTGCTGTACTATAAAATAGTGCATTATAATAATTGTACTGTACTATAATATAATAAATCTTGACATTCATAATAAACAATAATGGAGTCAAAGGTTCAATTACTCTATGATGAGGCTAAATTGTTGGCAAAAGAATATGGTATTACTGATAAGAAAGAATATCAAGAATTTGTTGAAAATAAAGTTAAACAATTGAAAAAAGAATTAGCAGATAAGGAAAGAGATGAACGAGCAGAATTAAGAGCTCATGAAATTAAACAAAAAGAACTAGAGATAAATAAAGAAAAAGAAAAAGAGTTGAGAGAAACTCAGTTAAAAGAAACTCAACTAAAATTAGCTCATGAATTGGAGTTGGCTAAATTACAAAATACTAAAGTTGAGCAAACAAATAATGAAAAATCAAAACATGGTGTTAGATTCAAAATGCCTCCTTTTGATGGGAAAGAGAAAATTGTTGATTTTCTAAATTTATTTGAAGCAACATGTAAAGGATATGGGATTCCCATTTCAGAATATTACATTCACCTTATCCCACAATTGAAAGATAAGGGTAGGGAAGCACTATCACATATTGATAAAGAAATAACTGATTATGCCATTATCAAAGAACAGTTAATTAAATTCTTTATCCACTCTGAGGATTATTACAGACAAAAGTTTCATAACTTTATCTTAACAGACAAGATAGAACCGAGAGCTTTTGTGTCTGAAGTGAAAACATTTTTACTTACCTGGTTAGACTTAGTAAAAATAGATACCAAAAATCCTAATGAGATTATAGAAATCATGGTTGTTGATAAAGTATTAGAACAAGCTTCTAAACCATTGTTTACTCACATTATGGAAAGAAAAGTTAAGACAGTAGAAAATTTGATAGATGCAATCTCAAATTTTAAGGATAGTCATCCTAATGTAGAACTGACTAAACAAAATCAAACAGTAAATACAATTCAACATAGAAGAAGGAGCTATTCACCTCCTAGGTCTAGACATAATCAATTTGGCAATAGAAAAAAATTTGGTAATCAACCAAAATCTAATAATTATAGATGTATTTTTTGCAATGGTACAAACCATTCATCAGAATATTGTTACAGAAATAACAATGCAAGAGGTAGAAATTTCAATCCAAACTTCAATAGATCAAATGTTGATCATAGAGGTTTTTCAAATCAAAATTTTTCTAATTATGATAATAGAAACTTTCCAAATCAGAATTTTTCAAATTTTGGAAACAGAAATATGCCAAATCAGAATTTTTCCAATAACAATGTGCCAAATCAACATGTTGGAAGACAAGATTTTCCTAATACTCAAAACAGACCTCAATCAAATTTCCAAAATAGAAGAAATAGAGGAAAACTTAACAATTCCACATCTCAATCTAATAATGTCATATTTGAAAACAGGGGTCAGTTAATACTTTTTCCTGCTTATGTGGAAGGAAAGACCACTTACTGTCTAAGAGACACCGGAAGTAGTATAATATGCATAGATGAAAGTATCATTCCAAATCAGAAACCCACCAATATAATAAGAGTGGATACAATAAAACTTGGAAATGGTTCCACTGTAAATTGTCCTGTCACTATAATAGACATTGATTGTCCTTGGCTCACTGGAAAAGCAGAGGCAGCCATAATGAAAAACTGTGTTGCACCTTTAATTATTGGTAATTCTTTCAATGTCAAACATGATAATAGTTTTGACATTTTTCAAAAATGGATGAATGAAAAATCCAATGACTTGAATTTAAAACCTGTTCTATTGCAAAATGAGAAGTTAGTAGATTTACCAGAACAAGAATTTTACCCTGCTCTACAAACTTTTAATTTCTTACAAACCATAGGAAAGTCAGAAAATAATATTCTCAATGAGACACCTAATATTGACTTATCCATAAATAATGAAAAGGATAATCCTATTCCCAAACGGAATGGAACAGAAAAACTAGAACAGTATGTAAACAAATTTGAAAGTCAATGTGAAATAAACAATGTACCAAAAGAATTACATGCTATTTCATTATGTAGACATTTAGAAGGTCATAAACAAATATTCAACATTGCTAAAAATCAAATATCTGATTTTACTAAAATGAAGAGTGAGATATTATCATACATTGATAGTCCTCATAAAAAGGAAACCCAAATGAAAAAAACAGAAAATATCAGTTTAATAAACATGCCTTTTGATGAGCTAACTCTAAAACAAGAACAGAAAGAAGATCCATACATAATTAAAATGGTATCAGAAATTGAAAAAGGTCAGATTAAAAATAAAAACATTGAAATAATAAATGGAATTCTCTGTAGAAAGGACACTAAATTAGATGTAACTCAAATAGTTATACCTAAAACATTAACTGTCAAAGTAATGCAAATTTCGCATAACAATGCATTGTCAGGTCATTTGAGTAGCAAGAAAACAGTTTGTAAACTTAAAAAGAATTTCTGGTGGCCTAAAATGGAAAAAGATTTGAAAACATTTATTAAAAGCTGTGATACCTGTCTTAGACATAATAAAAAAGATTCTAAACATAAGGCTCCAATACAAATGACAGATACCATAAACAAACCTTTTTACAAGATAGCAGTTGATATCAAAGAAAATATTCATAAGAACATGAGAAAACTAGAAGTTGGTAATAAAGTACTTGTTTATTTGCCCATTGGCAGTGGCAATACTATGGAATGGAAAGGACCTTTTGAAATAATACTTAAGCTATCTGATGTATTTTACAAGGTTAACATTAATAATAAAGAGAAAATTGTTCATTTAAACAATTTGAGAACTTATGAAGAAAACAAAGTAATTGAAAATAAATCAGAAGATGATATCAATAAATCAGAACATGCAAAAATGACATTAAATAAATGTTGTTCAATATTAAAAAGGTATAATAGGGAAAATAAAAGCAAAAGAATTGAAATTGAAAATAAACCAGACAATGATATTAGTAAATCTGAACATAGAAAAATAACATTGAGAAAATGCTGTGAAATTCTAAGGGATTTTAGCAGAGAACTCAGGTATAATCAATAAAATTATATATAGGAATAACTAAATTTATGAAAAGGATATGATATTTTCAGTAACAGATATAATGACATGATAACATTTTTTTTTCTTTGTAAAGAACAAATATGGAAATATGGATACTGGTATAAAATAATCTAATTGATGAAAATAATGATTATCAGTTGGAATAATTTTTTTTTATGTAGCCTCTGAACAGTTTGGTAAGACTGTTAAGCACATAAAATTTTGTGGCCTCTGAACAGTGAATCTGTTATGCCATATGTTAATATTAATATGCCTATGTAAGTCTTTAAAAAAGCATTAGAGGAATTGAAATAAGAATGATATAATAATGAAATACCTATGTAAGACTCTAAAGTCAGAGCATTAGATGATAATATTGTATTGTATTCATGTAAGACTAAAGATAGCATTGAAGCCAATAAATAAATGATACATATAAGACTCACAGGAATATGAGCAGTGTAATATAAATATATAATTGAAGGAAAGACTTGAATAATTTGTGTAATATTTTATTGTAAACTAAGATGGAAGATAATCATGTTACATTGTAAGTAATGTTATTGAGAATATCAATCAATAATAATCAATAATAATCAAGAATATCAATTAAAAATAAATATTATGAAGATATATATTCATAATAACCATTATGAGAATATCAATACAAAATGACAATTAAAAAAAACCGACATTAGTATTATATTAATTTTGTTGTATAAAATAATAAATGTTGTATGAAAAATTTTTCATGGAATCTATTTACATTTTGTGAGATAAAGATAATAGATAATCTCGACAGCCTTGATGAGTATTTAGCATAATAATTGTCCATACACATCACTGATATCCAATAGTTTATCTCAGTATTACTAAAGTTGATTAGACAATACCTAAAGATAATTGTCTATGACTAATTGTCATATTAACATTAGACATTATTCTTTGTGTCTTTTGTTTATATTTCTGCCTATGAATTTTTTTTTATTATTTGTACATATATTAAATGAATTTTTTCTCTATGTATTATTAAATGAATGATTATATGCATTAATTAAGATTAAGATAATTTTTTTTTTCATTATTGTAAACATTTTTCGTATCAAAAATAATAATAAATTATTATTTTTTCTCTGTGGTTGGGGGGTATGCTATGAAGCCATAAAATAATATATAGGTAGTAGCTATATTAATAATTAAAAAGTCGAAATAAAACCCATTTTTGGATATTAAGAAAACCTATATCGGAAGTAGATATAGTCAAGTGACTGTCCATGCGGTCGGCAGTCTTTTCTCATAACTCACAAGGAACGCAGGCATTATTTTAGACTCAGGAAAAATAAATAAAATTGTGTATTATGTTGATACTATAAAGCTATATTGGTTCATTGGATGTGAAGTGTCAACTGTTAATGAATTGTTATTAAATAATATGCTGCAATAAGTCGTTCTTTTATTATTTACAAGTTTGGAATTTATATTGTGGTGATGTCGTCCATTTTGATGTTCAAATCAATCAAATAATTCAGCTACTGCAACTCAAATACTCTGAGAAGACTGGTGGTAATGTTTGATAGTCCAATAATAATAATAGGACATCAACAAATGACTAATACGGACTCAGCTATTAATCTCTCGACTGCTACTGACCTACATACCTATGTTGCATGTCTCAACTGACCGCATGTGGAAGAGTACGAGTGTTGCCCTCGTTTTTTGCCCACGAAATTTTACACGAAATCAACCTAACTGACGCGACATATCTGAATTAATTTCAATTATTTCATGGATAAGCGTAGGACGCATTAATCTTCTCGATAGAAAGAGAGCGTCTGTACCATGTTAGATAAAAAAGAAAGAGAGACATTAAGAGAGAAAGAAAAAGAGAGAATAGGAGAGAATGAACGAGAGATAGAGAATAAAAGAGAAAGAACGAGAGAGAGAGAATAAGAGAGAATGAACGAGAGAGAGAATAAACGAGAAAAAACGAGAGAGATAATAAGAGAGAAAGAACGAGAGAGAGAATAAAAGAGAAAGAACGAGAGAGAATAAAAGAGAAAAAACGAGAGAGATAATAAGAGAGAAAGAACGAGAGAGAGAATAAAAGAGAAAGAACGAGAGAGAATAAAAGAGAAAAAACGAGAGAGATAATAAGAGAGAAAGAACGAGAGAGAGAATAAGAGAGAAAAAACGAGAGAGATAATAAGAGAGAAAGAACGAGAGAGAGAATAAGAGAGAAAGAACGAGAGAGAATAAAAGAGAAAAAACGAGAGAGATAATAAGAGAGAAAGAACGAGAGAGAATAAAAGAGAAAAAACGAGAGAGAGAATAAAAGAGAAAAAACGAGAAAGAGAATAAGAGAATGAACGAGAGAGAGAATAAGAGAGAAATCGGGACACTGAGACACTGAGAGAAGGTGAAAGTGATAGATGTCGAGAATGAAGCAGATTCTGAGTGAGCCAATGGTGAGAAGTGTCCTAGTTGGCTCAACTCAACTCATTTTTGACCGACTTTACTTGCCAGACTTGAAGAGTTCCGTTTGTTTACTCATGTCCTTGCCATGTCCTCCCGTGATGGACGCGTGCAAACAAGGCGGCCAGGACATAAGGGTGTCGATTGCCCCGGTACGCCCAGTGGCGCCAATATTACATTACTTGATCCCACGCCTCCACCCCCATCGGCCGTATGTTTTATGTCACGGCTATTTTTAGAATCGGAATTTCCCCTATGTCTCCCCTACACCCTCCCCCCCCCCCTACATTCCCATCTCCCCACTTGTGTTGCTGTTAGGAAGGGATACTAACCCGTCAATCTCTGGACGAACCTGGGTTTGTTTGTGTGTGTTTGTGTATTTGCTTGTTTGGTACCGATTTATTCGAATCAATCTAAATTGGTTTCTCCTACTGAGACCAGATTCATAGATCTAGGTCAAGGGCATGTGATAAGATAAATTATTTCTGCGTAGAAAAAATAATTCTTATGTTATTACATCAAGAATAGTTGAAAGTTTACTTCTAATGCTGTGATTAATTTCTTTTATACAGAGTTCAGTTCTAATTGTGTCAAAATATTATTGATTAAGAAAAGATTTTTTTATTGATACAAACAAATGGAAATTTGTCTTGATTACAGATATTTTGTCTTTCAGCATAGGCCTATTTAAAAAAAAAAAAATTATCATTTTTACTCAAGAACATAAATATACTTATAAAAATAGACATGCACGCACACTATCACATAATTTATTATGCAATAAAAAGTTCATTAGTAGCCAGCTATTGTATTCTGGCTGACTGAAGTCTTGACCATATATTTCATGTTAGTATAATTATGTGTTTTAATTCTCTTGGTAGATAGTACGTCCCGAGGCTGCCGCACAATTATAATATTCTGGTGTGCATATGCTTCTTTTTGTTGTAATGCTGTTGATATTGCAATATTTTAGTTAATATAGATAACCAGACCTCCATCTTTACTTTTGCCACTGTTGACGAGTCTGTCCGAGCAAAGCAGATAAAATGCTTCTAGGTCCACAGACGTATTCCTCCTGTACGGCCACATTTATATCGCCTTGTTTGTTGTTGTTTTTTATTTAAAGAAAACGTTTCGTTCATTAACATATTTTTATCCATAGTGTAACATAGAACGAGTTTAATTTACTCTATAAGAGTTATCCCTGAGATCATACTGGATTTCAATTCAAGTTAGAATGTAAAACTGGCTCAATTAAAAGTCTAGGGCATAGGTTCTCAACGGGGGCGATATCGCCCCCCAGGGGGCGATTAGAAGCTTTAGGGGGGCGATAACATTCCCGGGGGCGATTGGGGGGCGATGAAGGGCAAGTGGGCGGTACATACGTACCTGCTATAATTTCAACAACTCATCTATTTGAATCGATTAGTTTTTTGATGAAATATGATGTAAACGCAAGTGCTACTAAATATCTGATATCTCCCAACAGTAGGCATACATATTATTGAACAAATAAGAATCGCAATGACTTTTCGATGAAGTAGGGGGGGGGGTCAGTATTTGGCAAATATGGTATGCGGCTGTCTCGTCTTATGGTTGGTTCACCTGACTGTCGCCTTAACATCTGTTAATATTACTCTTAAATTACTCTTTTGATGTTTTACCGAGATGTCCTTTAATGCGTTTGAATTCTTTGTAAAGAGGTAACCACAATAGCTGAGCGGTATAGATACGTAGTAATTATACAAACTGGGTAGTTATTGAAATGCTTGAAAATATTCATATAAATTCTTTAGTCATATAATATTTATACAATTTTCAAATAATTTTTACAGTTCTATCATATCATTTCAAAGTTATAAATGCAAGCCATTTAATTTTTTATAAAAGAAAAAAAAATTGAAATATTACCTCAAATGAAAAGGGTTAATTATCTCTCTTTAATTAACAAATGTTTCCGCTAAAATTAAGTTGGGGGGCGGTGAGCGGGAAAAAAAATGTAAAAGGGGGCGGTGAGCCGAAAAAGGTTGAGAACCTATGGTCTAGGGGAATGGTGGTGCATGACCTCAAGAATACCGTTAAAATCTAATAGCTAAAGAACAAAACTATATTCAATAGAAGAAGAAAACTCCTATTAACAAACTAAACAATAAACTTTATTTACATAAAAGGAAATAAGATAATAAATTAAGAAATACACTATCAATAAGGAGACCCGACTCCAAATATATAGATCTAACTGTTGCAACCGAAAGTAGTACTAAATAAAATTTTAATCTTAGGACTTGACTAGATCTAGTAATCGAACTTGAAGCTTATCGAATCCAATCAATAAAAGCGACAATCTATAAGATTTAAATAGATAGAAATAGAAGGAAATATAATGAAGAAGATATCAATATATTGATTTCTTTTAGAAGATAGTGTCGTAGTGTAATATATAAACCAACAACTTACTATTAAAATAAAAAGGGGAGTAGAAATCAAAACTAATCTTAACCGTCCCGCTGTATAATATACTAAAAAACTATACAATTTATTAAAAACTCTAATTGAATTTATAAAGGATGAATATTCGTAACAATAGTCTACAATGGTGTAAACTAGTTTCATATAGGCGGTTCTTCACTAAATAGGCATAGGAACAGTAGTTTCAGGTATACAAACCACTAACATACTTCAAGAATATAAAAGGAATAAACTTGAGAAGATGGTAGAAAAGCTGAAAAACGGCACAAAGTAATCAGGTCGCCTGCAGTGCAGCGCCCCGGAATAATTAGCGGATTAGATAACGACAATGTAAACTATATACAGATTTTCGAATTGTTTGTGTGTGCTATATAATTTACCTTAGTATTATGTTTTGAATTTTGATCTAGTTTATCCACTGTAAAGGTTCTATTACCTCTAAGATAAGATAAAAATGGGCATTTCTTATAGCACTATTTTACATGCTATTAAATTAGTTTCTAATGAAACTTGATGGAACTTATAAAGTCTGTATAAAGTTTATATAAATACTATTAAATTTGATCTCTTATAATGTTAAATATATATTTTTTACTATCCAGGAATATTATATTACTATATATAAATATTATCTAACATTATATAACCATTTATTTCTAATTATTTACCATTGTTCCCACTCAGATATCTGAGTACTGAGTTTAAACTTTCTTTTAACGTATATGTTACTTATATGTTGTCCTGTACAGACGATTATTGCGGTCGAATTACACAATTATTTTGCTTAATATAGACCTACAGTTTTAGTACGACTATTTGGACGACATCGCTTTGAGTCTCCCACGAGAAATCTAATACTTTAACCAAAGATTATATTGAGATGGACCGCTTGCTCTATTTTTAGATTTTATATGTTCTTTTTTTCCGTGCGCAACAAATAACGCTGTCTTAAATGACTTCTACGCTCCTACGATTGCATTAAAGATTTCCGCTGTATACAACTTTCGATTTTAATCTTAATTTTCCATTGAGAAAATCATAGCCAATTACTACACCGGAAGTCTAGAGGACTTAGTGCGTTCGGAAATTCCGAAATTAAGTGTTTCAAGCTATCAAATTATAGCAAAAATATCAAAGCAAGCGATCCATCTTATTATAGTCTTTGTTTCAAGAAATGTTTTGTGTACACATTCTGCCCGATAGACATCTTGGCATGTAATGGGTTACCTGCGCAATAACAGACAAACTAACAACTTTAATTAACGACAAACTTTATATCAAAATGCAAGAATAGATTCAAGCCACGGATAACTTAAGGACGCAATCATATTATGTATTGAAGAAACTAGGCCTATATATTTTCAAAATTACAGGAGAAGATTATGTTCAATTGATAAATAAGATTTATAGTTTATAGGAATTTATTTATAGGACACAGGAAATAAATTTTAGTTGATCCCAATTTGTCACTGACGCCCCGCCCTAAGATCAATGAATTCGATAGTAAATTCACCAGATTCATCATTTATCGACATACTAGCTGTTTTACAATATAGTTTCTCATTAGAACATACATATATAAAGAAATAATTAGTAGGCGATTATTTAAGATAAGATAAGATTGCTTTATTGATCCAAATAAATGGAAATTTGACTTGATTACATAAATTCCGTTTTTCAGCATACTAGTAATTAAAACAATATTAAAAAACTATTTTTACTCAAACACAATAGACATTCGCGCACACTATCATACCATTTATCATACAAGAAAAAAAGTATCATTGTATTTTCTGGCTGACTGGTGATTCTTTTGCAAGATACTCGCTGATAGTGGAACAAAAGAGTTCTTAAATCTCTCTGTTCTTGCCCTTATCGAAAGAAACCGACCACTTCGATAAGATATGATGTAACTACCGTTAAGCGGCTGTGCATGATCTTGGAGGATTTTATCAATCATAGACAGGCACCTTGAACTGAATAAATCTGCTAGAGCTGGTAATTATGTCTGTATAGTACGAGAGGCTTAGTTTATTATGCGGTCTATCCGGTGTTTGTTAAATGAGGTGGTATTACCATACCAGCAGGTGATTGCGAAGGTTTTGATGCTACTAATAGTCGCCAAGTAAAACAGATTCATAATGGTTTTCTCTATATGAAATATTTTCGTTTGCTAAGACAGAAAAGTCTTTGGTGCATTTTCTTTGCATTTTTCTGCTTTGGCAGTGGTCTGACCAAGTCAGCTTGTCAGTAATTGTGACGCCAAGATATTTATATTGCGAAACTTGATCTATTATTTGTAAATCAGCCAGCTTGTGTTTCTCCTTCCGGAAGTCTACAATCGTTTCTTTCGTTTTTGGGATATTCAATATCAGGTAGTTCTCTCCGCACCATTTGTAGAAATCTGAGGTCGTCCTGTGATAGAGACTGTCGTCAATGGAAACAAGGCCGACAATGGCTGTATCATCAGCGTACTTGATTAAAGATACTGTATTGATTGCCGAACTTCGAATGCCATTGGTGTAAATTGTGTATAGAACTGGAGAGAGGACACATCCTTGAGGCGCTCCAGTGTTTATTTCTCTAATTTATTTTGAGTTAAATGCCTTTACTCTAACACCATGTGGGCGGTTTATCAAAAATTGCATGATCCAAGCTTGGTTGCGTTGACTGACATTTAAAGCAGATAGTTTATGTATCAAAAGGTGTGGTGGGATGGTATTGAAGGCAGATCAAAGTCAACAAAGAGTATTCAAGCGTAATTCTTCGGCGTATCCAGATGGTGGTACAGTCTATCGAACATTAATAATATAGTATCCTCAGCGCTTCTGCCTCTTTTGTAGGCGAATTGGTGGGGATCAAGGCCTGTGTGCACCTCTTTTAGTATACGTCTGAGAATAATTTTCTCAAAACATTTCATGATAATAGATGTTAAAGCGACAGGGCGTATGTCATTGGTGTAAAGGACTTTTCCGTTTTTTGGTAATGTTACGAATATCGGTCATAGAGGAATGACGTAGTAAGGCATTGACCTCTTAACAAGTGCGTATTAGAGTCCAAGGTTTGACCTTTATGCCCTGAGGGCAGTTTAAATAAAATAATTCGTTCAACCCCGTGGAAATCGGAGGATAAATCTGGATCGCAGTATTCTAGATAGCAAGAGGTTAAAATGCGTATTAAGACCCTGTAGAATCTTCGATGATAGTTTTCTTTGTAAAGTCCCCACCTCCTTAAAGTTAGTTCAGTTTGAAAGTTTGTAGAGTGAAGTCGCTATATTGATACTTGTATATTATATGCCATTTATTGAAATACTTATGTTGCCATCAGTTGATGCATTTATTGATCGTTTATATTGAGTCTACAATTTAAATAAAATTGTTTATTCAACAACTGGAGTTGTTTGATCTATCATTGTTGAGAAAGGTGTTGAAGATAATTATCACGAATATAACTACATTACGGAATATACCTGTCAGTCAAAGAACCCCTAGCTTGGGCTACAGATTAGCAGAATCTAGAGACTTCTAATAAAGATACAACTATATTCATTGAATCCGATTTAACGAGTCGTAATAATAGTCATTATAGAGACAGTCCATAACAGTAAGATCACAACCTGTGAGGTTTTCAGATAATAGGAATAGTGTGATGTTCCCAAGATTTATTAAAAATGAAGCAAAACGAAAAAAAGGACAGCTGTTCCGCAAAAAGCTTTACTACTCGCCCACTTATTCTGTCTGGTCCTGACGCTTTGGCTATGTGTACTTGTTTAAACAGTGACGTCACAACATCTACACTGAAACCTTCTTGACATTCATCTAGAGTTAAATTTAAATTGTTAAAAGATGACATTATGTCTTGGTGAATATATCTAAAATCGTGACAGTGAAAACGGCAGTAAAAATTATTTAGTTGGGGTATAAAAGTATTAATATATTCATTCACACACAGTGTGTTACGCTTGGGTACATAGCCCGTGATTTTCTTTAGGCCATCCATTATGAATTTGCTCGAACCGGGTCTTCGGTGCTTGATCATCTTTCCAAAAACCTGGTAGGCTAACTGGTTCTGGACAAATTTGGAACATTTTCAGAAAATTAAAGAAAATCAACTTATATTTTGGGACATAGCTCATTATCCATATTATATTCATCACCATCATCTGAACATCGTCTGTGGCGCTACAGCCCATGGAGGGCTCTGGCCTGCCTCACCACCTCCTTCCACTCAGACCTATCTGCTGTATTCTTTCTCTAGGCCTGGACCCCCGATCTGTCTCAGATCCATCTCGACATCGTCCAACCGTCTCAATCTTTAGTTTTTCCTCTGGGGTTCTGTGTGCGTGTTACTTTTACTCCTCTGCTGATCGGCATTCGTTACAGAAGGCCTGTAGCGATGGTTAACTCATTATACTAATTTCAGGCATGAACTTTTATCTGAACTATCTGCTAATTACTTCCAATTAATTACAAATTCAGAATTTCGTGCGCGTATATCACCATTTATTGCTACTGAAATAATGTGATGAAATTACAGCAACCAGATGGCGGCCGCCCAATGGACGACGCGGAAAGGGGCGACCTAAAACAACATGGCGTTCAATATTGGCCGATGACCTCAGAAGTGTTGACATAAACTGGAACGACATCAATGCCGTTACAGCAGCGGTTACGGGCATTGCCCACTGGAGAACTCTCATTGCCCGATGCGCCAATCGACGCGGGAGGATCTATATTTATGTCTAAGTCTAAGTATAACTAATAGTTGCACATAAGTCTTGCATCTGTGTCGTCTGCAGTTTGGAATTGTTACGTCAAATTTAAATTAAATCATTAAAAAAATATTTACATGCTTTCAACGAGCTTAGGCGTGTGAACAATGCTTGTGCCCCCTTTAGACTGCCCTGCCTTGCAGGAGCATAGGGTGGATGGAAACGGTCAACTGTTTGCACTAAACCTACATGGTGACTTGGCTACACTGCAGTAGCACAAGGGTGTTTTTGTCCTCCGAGAGTACTCTTGGTTCGTATACTCACTCCGGTGAAGTGAGGTTCACGTCTCACGTCTGTGCCCTCTTGAGAAAGTAATTTCAAATCTAATGTGTGTGATCTCAACTTTCAACCAATCTTCTGCATTTGCTGTATTTTTTTTAAATATATTTATATATGAATATGTACGTATGTACGCGTATCAGTCTAGACTCTAGACCTCTACTCCGCCTACCTGCACGCATTCGTAGTAAAAATATTTTACATCCAAAAATCCTCTTTCCCCCCACTGTCCAGTAGGGCCTATATGGATAGCTCCAGGGCTGTGGAGTCGGAGTCGAGGAGTCGGAGTCGGAGGAAATTTGGGTACCTGGAGTTGGAGTCGGAGTCGCAAATAATGCACCGACTCCGACTCCGACTCCTACTAAATTTAGATTGGAAAAAGACGTGGCTTCATTTATTTTAAACAACCGATCAATAGGCCCACAGAAATTAGTGATATGAGAAAGAAAAATATCTGTTTCTTCCTCTAAGTCCCCATCCCTACTCAAGATCCTATCCCTATTGTCAGACTATAGACGGTCGACACACAAAAAAGTCTTTTGAACTAATTTGAACGTCATATAGACTGCTCGGCGCCGGAATTGATGACGCTATACGAGTGCCCAAATTACTAATTACCATTCACATTGTTTGTAATGATTTTGTTTTTTTCTTATGTCATAATGTCAAATGTCAAAATGCAGGGGCCCCTAAAGAGGCCAAGCCCCCCCCCCCCCCCCCGGGCTCCCAAATCCCTAACAACGGCACTGCTAGGACAAGGCACGCGCGGTTTTCTCGGAATGCTAAACACTGCCTTAGTAGGCTATAGGTCTAGGCCATGAGTCCTAAATAAAACGCATCTTAAAGCTACTAGTATACAAGCATACCTTTATTAGAGGCCTAGAGAGGCTTTTACACATTTACGATTCTTTCCATAATGTAATTTGCCTTCAATAGGTATACAAAAAAATGCCGCCTTTACGACTTATAAATGCGCTACGCACGCAACGCACAATTAGGAGCGGCAATCAGTGGCGTATTTAGGCATGTTCCTCATGTTCCATTAGAACAAGGGCCCCCACACATCCCAAAAAGAAATGTTTGAGTGACATCCCCATATTTCGTTGAAAATGTAAAATAAAATTCATTTATTCCCATACAATTTAAAGCGCTCCAGTTCAAACAAGCTACGTCCAACATAAAATGTATAATTTTACAGAATGTAATATGAATTAACGGCCCTTTCCTGAGGTAGGCTCTATGTGGAAGGCAGGGCGAGACCACGAGGGGCCCCACATAAATTTGGGAACAGGGACCCACAATCCTAAATACGGCCCTGGTGGCAATATTTATACTTTTTATAGTGTTGTGTTCTGCTTAAAGATGTTAAACGAAAACCGGAATACCGGATTCCGGTTTTGAAACCGAAAACCGGTTTTTATTTTCAAAACACCGCGTCTGTGCTTTATTATTAACGGCACTATTAAATACACATTCTTTTGATTCTCTTTCAACACATTATTTTACAAGTTACCAAAAAAATATGCCTCTTCATATGCTTCTTAATATTATGGTCAACGATAATCGGTAATTTGATTATCACTATTGAAAAATTGAAAGCTATTATCGGTTTTAATCAATTAGCCCAGATTTTTTTTAGTTCTAAAGAATTTTATGGTAAAGAGTACAAAATCATATCTTTTATCTTTTAGTCCCCTTTAATGGCCTGCAAACACTAATTAAGTTTGAAGTATTTTTGAAATATACCTACAAAACTACGCACATTTGGCTGTTCCGGCATGTGACTTTGCGTGGGGGGAAAAGAGTGGGAAACCGAAATCCGGTTTTAAACCGGTTTTATAGAACCGATAACCGGTTTTAACATCCTTAGTTCTGCTGCTACAGGGAACGCAGCACCCATATGTAGCCTAGCCTCTCACTGGTAAGGGATACTGCCGTTTGCCCCTTAGCGTCGCTGATCGTCACCTCTACTGATCAGGCCCCACGAGAGGGGGGTGCAGCCGGTACGCCGTTCCGGGGCCCTCAAGAGTTTAGGGGGCCCATGAATATTTCAAATTAAATACAGTAGACTGTTGGCTTTCCAGCCAGTAGTCCTGTGGTAATGACACGTAGATATGTTTTGCCTTTCTTTCATTCAAGGAATGTACAAAATACATTCGCATATTAATACAAAGGAGTCGGAGTCGGGGAGTCGGAGTCGGAAGTAAAAAAAAATGAGGAGTCGGAGTCGGAACATTTATCTACCGACTCCGAAGCCCTGGATAGCTCCTTGAACATAACCGGTATCAAATTGTCTGTTTAATTAAAGGGAGGTAAAATAATATACCCGTTTATTTCTTTGTATTAATATTTCTAATTAATATCTTTCTTTGTTAGTTTTACTATTAAAAATAAATAATAACTATACAAAGATTAAGCTGCTGAAAATATTATGGTTCTTAAAGTAGATTTAAAAATTAAATAAATATTTAATGACCAAAATTTTTGTTTAATTACTTAACATCAATTTAAATACTTAGGTTGTTTGATTACCTAAAAAAATTTTTTTTTTACAAGTTAATCTGAATCCTGCGAAAAACATTTTTAAATAATCATTAATTAACTGTAACATCTGTATCAAATACTAGAGCTTTCAAATTAAAATGTCGATTTTATTTTGACAGAAAGGCCGGCTGGTCCTACGGTTAGTTCGCCGGACTACAAACCGGCGGGTTCTATCCCTGCCGCTGACCGATCCCTGCCCTGCAGGAGCTTTGAGCTTTGGACCTAGTGGACGTAATAATTTTAAATCTAGAAGGAACGTCTCGAACAAAGCACGTAATTAAGTCATATATTTTCTCATTTGACTTTTTTCTTTTCTGTTTGCTTAATAAAGTACGATGGTTAAAATAAATTAACTTTCACCCTAATTTGTTTTTTATGGCTAATTTATTTCATTGTTTTAATTAATTTTTTTCTTGAACTCAAATAGTCGAATTTGAAGGTTTCAATGTAGGCCAGTTAGCTGTAATTTTGTTTTTAACTTAGATTGATGATATGTCGACCGTAATATATTGAGGAAAATCGTTACAACCGTTTTTTTAATATTTGATTCCAAAAGGCGGTCAATTTGACTAAAATTATGTTTAGATTACATCGCATGTTGGTGTGACCAAGGCCGTATTTAGCATTGTAGAGGCCCTGTTTCCAAGGGCCAGATGTATGTTTAGTCCTCATGGCCTCGCGTCTGCATTGCGACATGATGTTTTGGGATGTGTGGAGGCCACTTTTGTGTGGGGGCCCCTGTTCCATGGAACACGTGGAACATCCCTCTGGGTGAGACTAGGACCTTGCTCAGTTATCTCCCTGTTTCTTCTTCTATGGTCGTCTGGACTCATGCTTGACCATGACAGAAATTGTGTAGAAGGCGAAACTAGATATTCCACGACTGATGATGCGCCATTCTTGGCACTGGTTCAGTGATGTTGCCTACCAAAAAACTTCGAAAGGCAACTCAACCAAAACCGTCCGAGCGAATAATGTCAGCTGGTGGGGCAAGGGGCTCAAATGAGAGCTCCACGCGCCTCTATAAAAAATAATTTTAAAAAGACATATTAAAATGTTCATGTTCTCTGCTTTTACATTAAAAAATCTTAGTTCTAGAAAAAATCGTTTTTACTAAAAATTTCTCATTTTATCGTGAATGTCCATTTTTTTTTAATTTACAAATAGTAATTTATAGGTTAACATTAATTTGTTGAAAAAGCAGCTTTAAAAATATTGTATCCTACAATCGGGACTGAAATCGTGTTTTCGGGCCGCATCACAATACACAAATTGATCTTTATCTTTATAGATAAATAGCACCTGACTATAATTTAACCTGTTCACTTCAATATCTATATTTAGCTTTATTAATGGAACATACTATAGACTATAGACCTACCAAAGCTACAGCTAACATAAAGGCAAGATGGCGTTGATCTTAACACATACAAAGCTTCTGATAAAAGGTGTACATAAAACCAAAGACTATAAAAAGATGGACCGCTTGCTTTAACATTTCTGCTATTTGATGACTCGAATATCTTCTTTTCGGAAGATATCGCACTCTGTCCTCTTGACTTCCGGTTTGGTAATTTGCTAAGATTTTCTCAATGGAAAATTAAGATTAAAATGGAAATTTGTATACAGCGGAAGTCATTAGTGAAGTTTAGGAGTCATTGCAGACAGTGTGCGCATGAAAAAAACAACAAGCGTTAAACTCTAAAAATAGAACAAGCGGTCCATCTCATTATAGTGTTTGGTGTGCACCGGAAAACTTGAAGACGTATTGAAGACCGCGCATGCGCAAACTAACTATTCAACTCTAAAAATATAGCGAGCAGCCCATCTTAATATAGTATTTGGTTAAACAAATAGTTCAGTTCTTGACTATTGTAAAGGTTGATTACTTCCCTTGTTAGAGTGTAACATGTCGGACCAAACTGATCATCGGGTCGGTGTACCAGCGTTTATCAGTTTCTGTGGCTAAGACATATTAGGAGATGGATGTGTGGCTAGCACAATGCCCAGCCGCCTTTACTTTACCCCAACTAATGTCATATACCCATCCGAGCTGGGTAGACTCCGGGACAACCACCAACAGACCCGGGAACAAATCCTAGCCCTTCACCAGGATTCAAACCCAGGACCTTCGTTAACATGTGAAATAGATTTATTCTAAGAAAATACACAAGTCTAAGAAATTCGTTTTTTTGCGTGAATGTAGTCTAAATATCAATATTGTGTGATTCGAGTACTACATACGGATTCGCATAAGACGCAATAATCTTCTTTACTGAAGCAGGGTCTGTAATATATAAGATAAGAGTGATTTACTAATTCCATCAAGTATTTCCATCAATTACTTTTTTAACATTGTTGCTTTATAATATTGTTTGAAATATTAACAATAGATTTATATTACAATTAAATGGATGAAAAAAAATATTTGTAGTTCATGGGGACATGTATAAGTCTTACCTCCCTTTCTCTATCCAACTCTCTCTCTCTCCCTCTCTCTCTCCCTCCCTCTCTCTCTCTCTCTCCCTCCCTCTCTCTCTCTCTCTCCCTCCCTCTCTCTCCCTCCCTCTCTCTCTCTCTCTCTCCCTCCCTCTCTCTCTCTCTCTCTCTCTCACTCTCTCCCTCTCTCCCTCCTCTCTCTCTCCCTCTCTCTCTCTCTCTCTCTCTCTCTCTCTCTCTCTCTCTCTCTATCTATCTCGCCAAACATATCGTTAAGATGTTTTGCTGATGTGTTTATTTGATCTTAGCATGTCACGATTCGTCACGCTGTTGGCATACCAGATTTTGTCACACTGAGGCTAGCATGTCACGTTTTTTGGTCACACTAAGTTAGCATGTCACGTTTTTGTCAAACATGCCACGTTTTCTTACTCTCAGAATATCATACTGTGTCACACTGAACCATCATGTCATGTTTTGTAGCACTAATTTAAAATGTCATGTTTTTTTTACCGTCAGGAAACTCTATCGTATTAAACAAGACCTGCATATAAAACAGCTGAACGTAGATGCTATTAAAAGAAACACACATATTTTTATCTTTATAAATTAAACATTGACAAAAGAAAAACATTTCCTTCAAAAACCTGTCTTTTTCTTTTAAAATTGTGTTTAAAACATGAAAGGGAGATACAGTTGCATGTTCCAAGGGCGTCCATAAATAGGTTATGGGGCGTATTATCGAAATTAGCCGCCCCCTCTTCCGTCCCTTTCTCCCCCCCCCCACACACACACTGTCCAAACCATCGATCGGCCGTGACCTTTGAGTCGTCGAATTTTCTTGACCAGAATTAGCCAGGGCCTCTGGCTTAAGGCGATGTGCCGGGGTGATAAGGAGAAATAAAAAAAATATATGGAGCTAGTTAAAACAAACAGCATGCTATGACGTATTGAAAGTCAATTGCTGAGAAAATTGATTAAAAAAAACAGGGGGAGATTATTAAAACTCAAACATGAAAGGGAGAGAAGTAAATGCAATCATGACAATAGGTGGTTCGTTATAATTTTTAAATTCTTTATGGGTATCTTTTATACTGTTTGAAAATCACAATAATTTAGAATCAATTTATAATTTCCTTAATAATATATTTTGTGAAAATGTAAATCAATCCTAAAGCAATAGAGCTAAGCGTAAATTTAATAAATATATAATTTCTTAACAAAGGCGTAGATATTATATCTAAAATTTTACATATACGATACTATTTCATTATTATTCATTGTCAATGTTACAAATGATTTCTATAGAATTAAGCACGTTATGTATCTTATGTATCTTATACTTATATCTTATATCTTATACTTATATATATATATATATACGTTATGTATCTTATACTTTAAAATGGTCCAGCAAGAAAATAATGAGTAGAATTATAAACTGTAATTAATTTATGTATAGATCTGTTGTATATGTTTGAGCATCTTATATATTACTGACGCTCCTTGTGTGGTCTAGATCTAATCTAGCATTTTGATCAGTGTTTTCAATGATTTTAAGTTACTGGTTTTCCTGGTTTCGTTCAGGCAACCCGTCCCATGCCCGGATGCCACCCAAGAAGAAATATTACTTCTATGCATTAGTTGAGTAAATTGAGAACTGGTCAAACTATTTTTTGACGTAGCGGTATAGACAGTCAGTTCATTTTCAAATAATTTAAAGACCGGTCTTAGAGTTGAAATATATGTATTGAAAATCAACGTATTAACCCTTCCCGTAACGACCTACTTCTATCTATGCTGCCTTCAGTTCCGCTATATACGCGCCCGGAACTGTAAGGGTTGACGTTCTTTTGTTATTATAAACCGCAGACAACTACGAGCACTGTGCTATGCGGAAGAGATTAAGCTAAACTTTTTTTTTAAATATAGATATATAGATTGATTGATTGATAGATAAATAGATAGATTGAGAGAATGATTGATTGCTAGATAGATAGATAGATTGAGAGATTTAGAAAGATATAGATAGATAGATTGATATATATAAATATATATATAGAGAGAGAGATATATATAGTTTGATTGATTGTTTGAGTGATTGATTGATAAATAGATGGATAGATTGATTGATTTGTTGATTTTTTGATTTGTTAATTGATTGATTGAGATATATAGATAGATATAGATTGATTGATTGATATATATATATAGATAAGTAGATATATAGATAGATTGATTGATAGATTGAGATATATAGATTGACGGATATAGATAGATGGATAGATACATACATAGATAGATAGATATATAGATCGAGAGAGAAAGATAACAACGCATATAAAACTTGATTTAATGCAAAGATGCTAGCAGCGGTCATCTGGAAGAGAATATCCAGTGCCGTGATGAGAGTGCCCAGTGCTGTGAAGCACACAAGGTCTTCAAGTGCCAGACTAACGGATGGTCAAGAGAACGTCAACGTCCTGGATCTGTCAATGCGGACGCTCGATAGAGAAGTTTGGACCCTTTTATCATAGCTCGTATCAATGTATTAACAGTCTCAATGTACATTTCACAGACGATCTTGTGTCAGCTTCTACACGGTGCATGTTCTTAAAACGGGTATAGCCCAATCAACAAGATAGTTGTACTTCAAATAGCACTTAAATTCTAACTGGGAAATATAACACATCAGTAATCTATTACAATATTACACATACACATAAGGGCACGGTAGCCGAGCTGCATCGCGTTCGACTGGCGATCCGAAGGTTCGAATCCTGGTAAAATCCAAAGTATCCCTGAGCCTACCCACCTCTGTTGGGGTAAAAAAAAAAAGGCGGCTGCGCATAGTGCTGGCCACACAATGACCTAGTATGCCGTGGCCACGGAAACTGGTGAACGCTGCTTCGCCGGCCCTATGGATCAATTCGGTCCGAAGGGATACTTTACGTAGACATAAAGGGATGAAAACAGTTTTCTTATTCCATAAGCATAAGTGGCATCCTTGCATAGAAATGGGTTATCTGAAATTTCCAAGATAATCAACGACTTAACGTCAGTTAAAACCTTCTTCTATTTGACGACGATCATGGGTTTTTATATAGCGTATCTTTCTATTACATTTAGCAAGCTAAGTGAGGTCAAGACCAGACTTAAACCAGGGATAAGCGTAAGACGCAACAATCTGTCTAAAAGTTGCCGTAAACAACAAAAAATATCAGTTAAGATAATATATCGTCTTGAATTTACAACGCCCTAAGCAAGGACTACATAATATTGTTGTTTAAAAGCCGTCACTTATTTGCAACAATAACGACATCTTTTTTGCCGTGTTACTCATCTTGTATATATGTTAGACAATTTAATTTTTTTTTTTGCTTGTTGTCTATTTACTCTTCTTGAGCTTAAAGAGCAAGTGAAGAGCTTTTTTTAAAATCAAAATTGAGTTAAAAGATTATTTCGATACCCGAATGCTAATAAAATTATGTATACGAAATATTAAACATAACTTTCAAATTATTAGTTCAATATTAGCACTTAAATGTGTGTAGGAAAAATCCAAATCTCGTATACCATTTGAGATGGCAACAAATGGAAGTGACGTCAGATAGAGGAATCCGATTAGGAAAAATGAATTTTCCCACGTGTTTTGAATCTCTTGCTACTTGTTTTGAATCTCTTGCCACGTGTTTTGAATCTCTTGCCACGTGTTTTGAATCTCTTGCCACGTGTTTTGAATCTCTTGCCACGTGTTTTGAATCTATTTCCACGTGTTTTGAATCTATTTCCACGTGTTTTGAATCTCTTGCCACGTGTTTTGAATCTCTTGCCACGTGTTTTAAATCTCTTGCCACGTGTTTTGAATCTCTTGCCACGTGTTTTGAATCTCTTGCCACGTGTTTTGAATCTCTTGCCACGTGTTTTGAATCTCTTGCCACGTGTTTTGAATCGCTTGCCACGTGTTTTGAATCTCTTGCCACGTGTTTTGAATCTCTTGCCACGTGTTTTGAATCTCTTGCCACGTGTTTTGAATCTCTTGCCACGTGTTTTGAATCTCTTGCCACGTGTTTTGAATCTCTTGACACGTGTTTTGAATCTCTTGCCACGTGTTTTGAATCTATTTCCACGTGTTTTGAATCTATTTCCACGTGTTTTGAATATTTGACCGGTCCTATTTTTTAACAAAATGGTTAAATATAGATTTAGAGCTTTGTGTTTTGATTATTTATTTCCCATTCCAAAACGTCACTTCCGTATGAGGATGTTCCAAATCTCGTCCCTTCGAAAAAGAAAAAACTCTTCCCTTGGTCTTTACAGAAAGAAAAGTATTCTTCGGACCAAACGGATCAAATTTTTTTCCTGAAGGGGAAAAAAAAGCTCAATATCCCACTGACCTACACAAAAACTATCTACCAATGTAAGAACAAAACAAGGAAAACTCAAAAAAGAAAGTTCGGAAATTCCAGGACAGAGAAATCGCGTAGGCCTACATGGATTTTATAATTTTTTATGTATCCTAAAAAATTAAAAAAAAAAGAAACCTATCACAGAACTGTTTCTTTTAAAAGGAAACCGTACATCCGCCATACATTTCTATTGAATTAATGCTTTAGGACATCTTGCCTCAAGTATTTAATCATTCGCCTTTTGAAAAAGTATATGATTATCCAAATAGTTTAAAAATAGATTAGTAAAATTAATAGTACTAAATAAAAACGTAAAAAAAAATAACACTAGCAAAAAAAGTGGAATTTAATTATTTATAATAAGGAAAGAAAACGTTAATTATGTAGCAGATAAATAATATCTTAGATTCCAATTTTAAAAGAAAACTTATTTCGTTATAAGAGTACTATTTATTCCCGTGTGGCATTCGGGCGTGAAATGGGTTACTCGAACAAACCACAAACCAGGAATACCACTAACTTAACATCATTTAAAACACTAATAGAAATGCAAGAATATACTCGGATAAGAGTAGGACGCAATAATCTTCTTTATAGAAGTACGTCTGTCATGTATAAGATAAGATAAATTTATAGTATTAAATAAAAACAAAGTGGCAAATTCAATTAATAAGAATAATGAAAAAAATTGTTTTAAAACAAACAATATTTAATACGTATTTTTTAAAGATATATAACATGTTTTGTTTCCAGCCTTAAACGAAATCATATTTCGTTCTAAATTAGTATAGATGTTTACTTATTAATTATGAGCATGTAAAGCAGTTAATATTAACGAACTCTACATGCATGAAACCTACAAGTGTAGATATAAAACTATGTCCGTGTTCTTAGTTGCATGTTAAATGCCCCCTCAGCTTACATTATGTTTGTTGGCAGCGGTATACACATATTATTATTATTATTATTATAATGCTTGGTAGCAATTGTTCCATTGTTTGGATGTCCCGCATAGTCTACTCGACACAGAGGCTTGTACAACTGGAATGCGATACATTTTACAATGTTTCCTCTTCATTTTCACCGTAAGACTTGAGTTTAAATGGAGGCTGCGCATGCGAAAACTTAACTATTCAGCTCTATTAATAGAGCAAGCGTTCCATCTTGTTATAGTCTTTGCTTTGATGAAGAGTCAATGAAAAGGGCACAAAGAATGGCTAAGACGAGAACACAAAAAAAATTGTGAAAATATTTTCCAAAATCGTGAATTTATTTTCAATGTCCTTGAGTTTGTTCTTAAAATGTTTGCATTGTGTCTTTATCCTGTCAGAAGAATAAACAATTTATATAAAATAATTTATTAGATTAACATTTCGACACTTGCTCTTGTTTTGATGTATAGTTTATTATTTTTTCTGTTGAACTTTACGTCTCTGTATTGTCACTAGCTGAAAGGTTTCTTCTTCATGCACTTCACAAATTAATCTAATAAATAAATTAGATAATGTAGAATTTTTACGTTTCGTATTGTTTAAGCTCGGTGTGAAATATATAGTAAAGTAATCTTCGGACCAAACTGATCATAGGGCTGGGGAAGTAGCGTTCACCAGTTTCTGTGGCCACGGCATACTAAGGGGATGTGTGGCCAGCACAATGTGGCCCAGCCGCCTTTACTTTACCCCCAACTAATGTGTCAGGTACCCATCAGAGCTGGCTAGACTCAGGGACACCCTGCACCAGACCTGGAAACAAACCCTAGCCATTCACCAGGATTCGAACCCAGAATTTTTGGCTCGCCAGTCGAATGCGCTGCCGCTCGGCCACCATGTCTCTTGTGAAATATATAGACATTGAATTAAGCACGTATTTTGCTTAATGGGATTGTAGATAGAAAAAAATGAATATTCTAGTATAGATCAAACTAATGTCAGCCATATATCTTTATATGTGATAATGGCGAGTTAATTTCATTATTATGGAAAACTAGCCTTCTGTTTCTCGTTGACCAGCTAATAAAAATTCTAGCACAAATGATAAAAAGTTGATTCTAGCTGCAAAACATCCATTAGCTGTCTTACGCATCTTCATGTAACAAACACAATAATTCAATTCAATGCTCTGGAAAGCGTAGATGGAAAACATGTTTATTTGCTCTATAAACAATGACAAATTTAAATTAAGTGTTTGGGCATTGTAAGGATAGCCCAAACAAGTTTTTAAAAAACTCAACAAAAATGAATACAATAACCTATACACTACACTTACCTGAATTATAATATAACGTATGCAATACAATAATCCATATAATAAAACAACCTATATATTATAATAGCATATACAGAACAATAACAAATTGTTAAATATGTATTACTAAGGACTATAATAAAATGGACTGCTTGCTTTGATATTTATGCTATTTCTTAACTTGAAATACTCCGTTTCGAAATTTCCGATCGCACCTGGTCATCTAGACTTATGGTTTAGTATTTCACTTTGATTTTCTCAATGGAAAATTAGGATTGAAATCGATGGTTGTTTACAGTGGGAGCCTTTAGGCAAGTTTAGGAGTCATCTAGGACAGCGTTATCGGCTGCGCACGAAAAAAACAACAACACTAAAGTTCTAAAAATAGAACAATCGGTCCATCTCATTATAGTCTTTGGTATTGCCAATTTCCATAGTTTTCATATTCTATTTATAATTTTATAATTATTTACTTTAGAGCTATTTGTTATGGCATAGACCTTATTTGCATACACCAATATTTGTTATAGTAGTCTCGACAAATTTCTAGTACGTATTTTACCTTTGCATTCAGAAAACTTCGGGAAAATCCGTTATAGCACTTTCTGTACCATACTCTATATATTAGACTCTCAGAGGACTAGTTGTTGTTAGTGTAGTTTAGAAGCATCCTAAAATTTCTAATCATTATTATCGATCTGTGTTTCGATGTAATTATTGTCAATACGTTCAATCATAACTAACCTCTTCTTCTTTAAACATTCACCTAGTGGCTTGAGTGTATTATGCCACAGTGAATCAGAACCCCAGACTGAAGACATACGACCCGGGACTTAACAATATATACTACAATAACCTAAACATCTAAAGTCTGAGTATATTTATAAAAAATTGTTTGTTTTTTCCTACATGTTGCTGTACGATACGAAGAATGAAATACTAAGATTATATCAGCCAAGGCTTGTCAAAGGAGGCATTAAATGAGATTGATTCAAGACTTAAGAAACTTAATAAGTAGAGACCGATAGAAATTTGGTTTCGGCGCCGAAAGTGCGCAAACGACCTCTTTCGGCGGTGTTTCGTTTTCGTCCAAAATAAACAAAAGTCGGTTTGCTTTCGGCTTCGACTGGAACTGTTAATATTGACTTTCGGTAATCAATCGAATATCTAATTTAACTTGCAAATTTCAGACTGCAACGCGAGTGTTGCATCTATTAGATCTACTCTGCCTATTGATAATTTCATTTAGTTCAACTGTTGCGAATCTATCTGTGTGAAGTAGAAAATTAAAGTTAATAATAAACGGATTATTTAATCACCCCAAAGAATGTATAAAAATGGAGTGTGGGATTACTGTGAAGTCTTTTAAAATCTTTTGTTTGAAAATTTCGGCTTAGTTTTCGGTTTTGGCTTTGGATAATATTTTGGTTTCGGTTTTGGACGAAGGTCAATCTATAACTTTCGGTATGGTTTCGTTTTAGGCCGAAACTAATAATTTGGTACCGGTCGGCCTCTATTAACAAGTATAATTTTAACGATATTTTCAAGCTTTCGATAAAATGTATATGTTAAAGACGTATCATGAGATATGCTCATAAAATGTGTACGTTGTTTTTAAAATGTTTATTATGTATTCTTATCTTATAGATTTACTTAGTTTGCGTTGACTGTAGTAATGTTAAAATTAGATCCCTACTTATTGAATGGGAAGAACCAAGGATTTCGCAAATGAGATACGCAAGTTACCTTAAATTAGACATTTGATCAGCCCTATCCAGTGCAGCCAAAGTAGGCTACTATTAACTGACTATTAACCGTCTACAGTAATGAGAATACAGACAGCAACAAGAAAACATTAACCGGTATCTATTCTTGACATGTTTCATTCAAAACAAAGTTTGTTGTTGTTGTTTGTTGTCATCAACAGCTGAAGCCTACGCAATGTTTTCCACGGCCGTTTTTGCTTTTTGTCTCGTTCAATTTTAATTAAAGTGAAAACTGGGAAAAAAAAGATGGGAGTAGTTTAAGGAATGGTCTGGAAGCATAGACGATGTTAGTTGATTATAAGCTCTTGACATGTTCTACAGAAATAGAGGCCATATGTGTTGTATATATAATAAACTATCAGGACATTTGTCTAAACTAACAGGACTTACAAGACAACAGAGTAAGCTAACTGGACAACATAAGGACAGCATAGAATATAATGTGCTAACAAAGCAACAGAATAAACTAGCCAGACAGCAGAAGAAAAAAGTAACAAGATATAAAAAGAAAAACTAACGAAACAGCAGAAGAAATATTAACAAAACAATAAACAAAACAATTAACAAAATAATAAAAACTAACAAGATATCAGAAGAAAAACGAAAAAGAACACAGAACACGCTGTACATAGTTAACATTAATAAAGTTGTAAATTATTTTATTGCCGAAAAGATATGATTATATGATTTTAATTGTGAATAGTCGTGACCAGAAATTTAGACTTTGATCATGACCTGCGCAAATTATTTGGACACTTACTTTTAGTTATTTTTAGGAAAAAAATATCATTGATAATAACATATCTATAGTATAGATTCTATACACTTATTGAAAGATAGAACACATTTTACAAACTGTAATAAACCCTAGCAGTCCAAGCAAGAAATGCAAAAAAAAAAACATGAATTAATTTGATTAGCCAAAAACATCAAACGCTGAAGATTGCTATTCCTATATAATCTAATTTTCATATCTTGGGACATTTACTATGCACAGGAAAAAAACGAAAGAAATGGATGTTGCATGTATTAACTGATTTACTTGTTCGATTCTTGGTGAACGCGCCGTAAATATTTTATAGAAATGTCAAAGTCGCCCTACTTGGTGTTTGATAAAAATGCATTTTCTTTTTAGATTATCTTATTATGCAGATAAGTGATCATAAATAGATGTGTTACTTGGATATTAAGGAAAAAAACTAGGCCATAGTCTAATTATAAATCTAGGTCAAGTACAGATTAAATAAGCTCTTTCATCTCAATCTAACTATAACAATTTCTACTTAGCAATCCAGCTATACTGATTTCTACTTTGTAATCCAGCTATTCTGATTTCCACCTGCAATCCAGCTATACTGATTTCTACTTTGCAATCTAGCTATACTGATTTCTACTTTGCAATCCAGCTATACCGATTTCTACTTTGCAATCTAGCTATACCGATTTCTACTTTGCAATCCAGCTATACTGATTTCTACTTTGCAATCCAGCTATACTGATTTCTACTTTGCAATCCAGCTATAGGCCTACTGATTTCTACTATGCAATCTAGCTATACCGATTTCCACTTTGCAATCCAGCTACACTGATTTCTACTTTGCAATCCAGCTATACTGATTTCTACTTTGCAATACATTTATACTGATTTCTACTATGCAATCAATATATAGTAAAGTCTAGTTACCAATCAATTTTTTTCAAATTTCTACCTTCCAATCAAACTGAACTGATTTCTTCTTTATAATGAAATTCTACAAATTTCACATATCAAAGCCAAATATATTGATTTCTAAGTATCAACAAAAACAAATAGCAATAAAATAAATGACACGAAACGAGTTCTGGAATTCGTACTAACCCTCCCTCCCTTTTAAATTTTTTAGTATTGTGGCCGGAGTGGCAGCGCGTTAGGCTGACATACCGATGGTCCTGGGTTCAAATCCTTGTGAAGGCTAGGAACTGTTCTTATGTCTGGAGGGTGGAGGGTTTCCCTGAAGTCTACCCAGCTCCGAAGGGCACCTGACTTTAGTTGGCGTAAAGTAAAGGCGGCTGGGCATTTGTGCTAACCATACAATCTCGTAGTATGCCGTGATCTCAGAAACATTAGTGACCGATGCTTCACCGCCCCCTGTATGGATCAATTCGGTCCAACGGGATACTTTTCTTCCTTACTTCTATTTAACGCAACTCAGAAATAAACATTCTTTTAAAGGCGCCAATAATTTTATTTGTGTATTGTTGTCTGTGCACTGATATAAACCAAGCTAGACCACGAAGGGGCTGTGTTGTTCAACATGACATTCATTATAATAGATGTGTTGTTCAACATGACATTCATTATAATAGCTGTGTTGTTCAACATGACATTCATTATAATATACAAAAGCATGCCCTATGACGTCCACACCCGAATGACATTTGCCTTGCTTCTTTTTGTGTCACAGAAATCAGACCCCTCGTCTCCTGGAGCTGTTTCCCGAAACAAGGTCACGACCTTCTCCCACACTAGCTGATGTGCTCGGACAAGATGCATGCCGCTGGGTGGGGGAATGGGGGCAGGGACTGGAGTATTTCCATAATCTACCAGGAAGTCTGGATGTGCTTGTTGACCTTTTGACCCCGACCTTTTGCGTGCTAAAGGCGCTGGCCAAGTTTGGCATAGCCATAGGTCTTTCAGTTCCAGCATGTCGGCATTAAGGACAGAAACCTTATTTTTTTGTTTGTTTCTCTAAAAAAAATAATCGTTTTTGGAACTCCAGGAAAATAAATCAATGGTTTATAAGGAAGAATTTCAGCACATTTTTCTTGTCCTTTAAAACTGAACATGTCTTAAGTGTGCTTTGTTTGTACACGTATGCTACCCTACGGCAGGGATCGGCAAACTTTTGCTAACTGTGTGCCAGACTATGACTTCTAATTCATTCAGCGTGCCAACAGCCTACAGGTCACCCTGCTGTAGCACTACATTTCTTGTAGAAGATACTTGAATAGTCTTTTAAAGGCCGTTTTTTTCGCGTGCCATTGAAAATCCCTCGGCGTGCCTACACGTGAGAACTGTGCTTTAAGTCGACACATTAGAGAATCGGAAGAGATAAAAAAAAAAGTACTCTAAGAAGAATTTAAAGAGATTTCTTTTTAACTTTCCAACTCCAACAATCTGGAACTGAATCTGCGAAAGTAGCGCGCACTAAATATGCTATGATATAATTGAAAGGTGCGAGATATAAACGATTATTATCATCACTATTCATCACTACCTTTTTTTAAAGGTGTCATACATTTTTACACAAAGCATAATCATTAAAGGTTTATGTAATCGTTGTTTTTTTTCTCCACAGTTGTGAAGAGCGAATAGGTATGAACATTGTATGGCGTACGTGCGAGCGACTACTAAATCGAACAATCTAATCAATGATACTGATGGTAATTTGTTTAGCGAGACTCACCATGCTATCACATATTTAGCACGCTCAGTGCGCCCGTTGTCTACAACTTTTGTGGCTTTTGTGGCTTTAATCAAATAGTTGAATGACTTTTATCCGTCACTTCTCTGAGTGAAGCTTTACTCCGGGCGATCTTGCGTCTTCTCAATAATTTATTAGGGTTCTCCCGCACCGTTCGGTGCATCGGGCAATGAGAGTTCTTCAGTGGGCTCTGCCCGTAGCCGCTGCTGTAACGGCATTGATGTCGTCCCAGTTTATGTCAACAGAGCGGAGGTCATCGGCGATCGTTGTACGCCGTGTTGTTTTTTAGGTCGCCCCTGTCCGCGTCGTTCGTTTGGTGGCCGCAATTCCGGTTGCCGTGCAGGGGTAGCCAATGGTCAGGCTGGCGGATTATGTGGCCAGAAAATTTGAGGCTGAATTCGGTGACCAACCTCGATAGTGGGCGCCTTTTCGTTAAGTGATAAACTTTTTCATTTGTAACACAGTTAACTTTCTCGTTTAACTATCTTCATTTTACTAATATTGTCTAAAAAAAAAACTGCACTGGCTACCTATAACACTTAAGATAAAATTCTATGCTCTATAAAAGCCTTCATGGTCAATCTCCCCAGTACATCAGATCCATGGTCGAGCTACACACATCAGAGAAAAACAGAACTGGTTTAAACAAAAATCCATCTACAGATCAAGGTACCAAGCGTAAAAAAGTAAAACATTTGCAGCTCGCTCCTACAGCGTCGTAGCACCTCTGTGGTGGAATGAACTTCCGAACACAATTAAACAAGCCGACATTGTAGACATTTTAAAAACAAAATTAAAAACACACTTTTTCGATTTATTTTTATAACGTGTGGAAAATGTAAAACGCATTTGAAGACTTTGTTATGATTAGCGTTGTTACACAATAATCTTCTATATAAAATGGAGCGTCTGTAAGATAAGATAAGCTTACTTTATTGATCCAAATAAAAGTAAATTTATGTGTATGTTAAGAAATCCATCCCTGTTGCGGTAATCATTTTCTTTATCTGACCATTTCCTGTTTTTTTTCCACACTCTTCATAATAATAGCAATTATCCGACTCGCTAAGAATGTAAAAACCTCGTATAGAGGAAGCACATTTATTTCAACAGTAAACAGTAGGCTATCTCAACCTATCTTTTCTTATCTTATATGCTACAGACTTATCTTTGCCAAAGTTAAATCAACCAAAGTGATATGATTTCCCTTTACTTACGTCAGAAAGATTTCGGTGCTAGTTTTAAAACATCTGGGAAATGGGGAAATTAATGGCTCTGTAGGGGGATTGGGGGCGGGAGGTAGGGGGAATGACCCGATTGGACTGAACAACTCCCACACATGACTCAAAATTGTTAAATAGCCTCCCCCCTGACAGGTCCCCCCCGACCACCACACACCCACGCCACTCTCCCACACACCCCTCCTCTCCCCACTTTATACAATTCAAACACACATAATAATATTGACAATCACCCACCTACCCTCTCTCTCTCTTGAGAGATTTTGTATTTTTCTTCTTTCTGGCCATTTCGTCTTTAGCCAGAATCCTTACTAGTGGAAACAACAAAATTGGCTTTCAATAGTTTTGGTTAATTGTTCCGTCGTTTTGTGTGAGTTTTTCTTTTTTATGAGCACAATTTTTCTTTTTCTTCAGTGTCAAACCAAATCACATTAGATTCTAGTTCATTTGTCAGGACATATTTATTTTCCCATTATGAGAACAAAGCTACACGGTGGAACCTCAGTTTGACGTCTGCTTTCAACAATTAGACCAACTAGATGAGGTTGATAAACAATACAATTAGTAAAATGTAACAACTACATGAAATAGAAAAAAAATACTTTAGACAAATAGACTGACCTTGGTCGGATAGGTTATTGCAAGACTAGACTCGGACCACCGATGAGCGTAGGACGCAATAATCTTCTTTATAGAGGGAGCGTCTGTAATATAGTATGTTATTGAGTTATCCGAATAAGTTATTATGTCCTATGCTTAATCACATTAGTTATACCTATACTAGAATATGCATCTTTTGGATTGGTCTATTTGACTAATTGTATTGTTTAGTAGTGTTGCTTTAATAGACAACCCTATGCAACATAAAATATACTAAGTAGACAAATTAGACAAGCTATACTAAGAGTTATAATAACTAGACAGGCAATACTATACTAACTAGGCGTCAAAACTATACTAATTAGAATGACAACCAGAGAAATTCTACAGCTCTTACAATAGAACACATTTTTTAAACAAATACTTTAAAAAAAAATCTTCATTTAAAAGACACACACACACACACACACACACACACACACACACACACACACACACACACACACACATTAATCGGATGAACAAAAAGTTTATTTTTTTATATAATTTTGTTATTGTTTTCTTTTTACGTTATTTATATTTGTTTGTTTGTGGGTGTGCGTGTGCGTGTGTGAATTATTGATTGCTCAATAACACGTTGAAATGGGTTCAAAGAGATATAGCACTGAAGATGTATTGATGCTTGCTAATGAGCTTATTGAATATTTTGTCGCTTTCACAGCTTTTAACTCGTTCAAAGATTCATACAAGCCTTGGCAGTAAGATAGAGTTTATGCAGTTTGCAAAATAGATTAAGTATTTGCTCCATAAGTATTTGTTTTAAATGTATGATTTTATTTTTTAAAAGTGTTGAGTTCTGTGACGAAAAACCTGCATTTTTTTTAATCGTCTTTTTGCTTATCTTATACATTACAGACGCTCATTCCATAATGAAGATTATTGCGTCCTACGGTCATCCGTAGTTTAAGTCTAGTCCTCGATTTCTTTGTAAATGATGTTAAGTTTCTGGTTTTCCTGTTTGTTCAGGCGACCCATTCCATGCCCGAATGTCACTCGGGAAGAAAGAGTACTTATATGCATAAGGGGTAAGGAAAGTTTTTTTGTTTTTATGTTAATCTGAGCTTTGCAACATGTTGTTATTGTGTTGTATTTCTAAATTAGAGTTTAATCCCTTTTGTATTATTACTACTTGACTCGTTGCCCTTCTGTCCTCTAGTGTTTCTAGGTTTAGTGATTTGACTAATGGTGTTACTCTTGTTAATTGGGAATTATTCACTAGTTATGAACCTCGCAGGTCTTTTTTGAATTATCAATGAATACAATATTTTTTTTACCATCACACCCATAGTACCAAAAAAACAAGTACACCAATATCAATTTAACCCTTCCCGTACCGACCTACTTCTATCTATGCTGCCTTCAGTTCCGCTATATACGCGCCCGGGACTGTAAGGGTTAAAAATCTAAATTTCGCAAGTCTAGTTAGAGATTTTAGAATTTAGAATTATCTATTACGATATTAATCGATTTTACATATAGACAATGATACTATTTAAAGGAGCTAAGAATGAGAAATAAAAACACAAGTATAAATATAAAAATATGAAACTTTAAAATTCAATTAATTCTTAGCAATAGGATATCTAAGTTTAATGGAGTTTAAAGAATCATACAATATGTCAGGTCATATTTTTTAAACTGAATTTTCTTTGTAGAAATTAATAACGCTCTGAGTTTAATAATGATTCGATTCTTTGTTAGAGATGAAAAGGTGAACTTATGAACAAAAGAAATGAACTGATTTACATAGAACTAATGGAATGAACTTATGTACAGATGAACAAGAATAACGATGTACAAAATTGTGAATAGATGAACAGATTATGAGGTAAACAGAAGATAAGATAAGATTGCTTTATTGATCCAAATAAATGGAAATTTCACTTGATTACATAAATTCCGTCTTTCAGCATACCGGTAATTAAAACAATATTAAAGAACCATCTGTACTCAAACACAATAGACATCCGCGCACACTATCATACCATTTATCACAAACACATAAAGTATCATTTAGGAGTCAGCTATTGAGTCATTGTATTTTCTGGCTGACTGACGATTCTTTTGAAAGATTCTCACTGATAGTGGAACAAAAGAGTTCTTAAATCTCTCTGTTCTTGCCCTTATCGAAAGAAGCCGACCACATCGATAAGATATGATGTAACTACCGTTAAGCGGCTGTGCATGATCTTGGAGGAATGTATCAATCATAGACAGACACCTTGAACTGAATAGATCTGCTAGAGATAGAAATTCTGTCTGTGTAGTACGAGTGGCTTTGTTTATTAGGCGGTCTATCCGGTGTTTGTTCAATGTGGTGGCATTACCATACCAGCAGGTGATTGCGAAGGTTTTGAAGCTACCAACAGTCGCCGAGTAAAAGAGATTCATAATGGTTTTCTCTATATGAACATATGAACAAATAAACAAGTTATTATCTGTTAAAAGCAAAGAACAGGGCTAAAACCACGGACAAGCGTTAGATGCAATTATTTTCTGTATAAAACAAACGTCTATAAATATAAGAATTTTTTCTTATTAGTAATTGTAAACAGGTACATTTCATTGCAGATTATGTATTCAAATACCCAACTGTAATTGATAGATCTCAATAATTATTTCGTGTTGTTCAAACTGGTTTTGAACATTAAACACATTTTAAACATTTCTATATCGTTTGTTTTGTTCAATTTATTTTAAACGACTAAGGGCTGTACTAACAGAGTATCCTGCGTTACTGCGTATGTAAATCTAAGGCTAACAAAGTGTGTTTCATGTTTTGGACAATATTTCGATTTTCTTGTTCAATAAATCAATTATGTTGAAATCTCAATTAAAAATTAACGCAAGGATGTGTTTGAAACCTAAAATCAAGTCTTCGTAATTAAATTAATTTAGGAATAGAAGAATCGTCTGGGCATTGTGTTGGACATACAATCCTTTTAAGTCGTAGCAAAAGAAACTGGTCAACGATGGATCAATATGGCAATAACAATTTTTAATGCCATTAATTATCCATCACCCAGAAATCAGCGTCATATTAAACGTATGGTGAGGCCACCACAGTCCCGTTGTCGTTGTTTGGAATATTATTCATAACCAGATGTCGAAACGCCTGCAAAACATGACCCCGCCCTTCAGCACACAGCGCAAACTACATCTCTGGGTGAAACAACATTGTGGAAATCCTGTTTACCGTTTGATGACATCACGCTGGCTAGACAGCGACAGGTTCAATTGATCACGTGGGCTGCGCCATTTTGGGTCAACAAATTGTTTACCCTTTTTTTCCTCCCGAGTCAAGATGATTGAGAAAAAACTATCTGAAAAACAAAAAAAAAAAAACACAGAAAAACACAATAGCATGTTTAAAAATGGTGTTATTTAAACTCTAGTCCCAGGTGACGTCAGAACTACAGCTGATTGATTTCATAGTGTTCCGCGGAATACTTTCAGGTAATCAAAAATACCAGACTCGCAGACACGCACGGGGTTTCCAGAGCGCAGGGGTCGTTTAATGGTTTTTGACACCTTTGTGGCAGGTGAGGTCACATGTCATACAGCCACACCTCTTGTATGTTCCGGGAACAAATGAACACACACAAAATGGGAAATGGCATATGACATTTTTAGGGGCAATCGAGATGAGAAGGGAACTGGGAAAATAACAATCATATTTAAAATATTTGAATGATACTGTCATACAAGGAGTCAGTTTTCCATTCTTCTTAAACGCAGAAAAAAAATGAAATACCATTTGGAAATGTTATTATAGTTACAGGGCATGGGTGTGAAGCTCAAGGTCCGCGGGCTACATCTTGCCCGGCGTTGACTTAACCCTGCCCGCGAGAGAGAGAGTTATAAAATGGGTGTTGCGTTGTTTACACTTGGCTATTGTGTGTTTAGTCCGAATACACATAACACGTAATCAGCCGGATATGTAGCTTGATTTCTAACACAGAAGATTAATACAAATACTGAGAATAAAGGTATGACACGTATTTATTGATTACGCACTTTATATAACATATATTGATTGAGAAAACATTTTATTATATGTACAGTGCAAGCATCTTAGTCGAAATTTTCTTATATGCACTTTAACCTTGTATTCAATTTCGGAACATAACATTTCCAAAACTAAGCCCAGCTTTAAGTTAACAGACGGAGTAGCATTCGATGACCCCGATAAGCTTGTAGGCCTTGGTCAATTCAATGATACACTATGACGTTAAGTGGATGTATTATGTCATTTGGATTACACGTGTCATTTTACAGGTGCATTCTTTCTTTGTTATATAAAGATGCACATAGATTTTTTTTTAAGTCAGCTCACAACGTTTTATGATTTTTTTAAAAATCAAGATGTCCAAAAAACCTTGCACTATTCTCTAACCTAAAAAGTAAAATGAATTTTAATAAATAAAAGCTATAATAAATTATGTCCGGACATTGTTTTGGCTACACAATCCCCCTAGTATGCCGAGGCCACAGAAACTGGTGAACGCTGCTTCACCGGCCCTATGGATCAATTTGGTCCGACGGGATTCCTTTTGGTTTGTTTGTTAGCTATATTTAGTTGTTGTTTTTTACGACATAACGTACCCAGTCTCCATTACTGTGACGTGGAGGCTGTGGGTCTCAGATTCATTGCAAGGGCAGTCATGCATGCAGTCTGGCGTCATCCTGTAAGCAATATACGTCATTACGCTTTACACGCCGAGCGACCATGTTATTGAGAAAGTCTGCGTCATACATGTGGTCAAAAAAAAAGGCGTCTACCAGTCTGATACGATACTGTAATCGATATTTTCCTGATAGGCGGCGGCTTCTATCGATACCTTCATTTGTATCGATTTGTTTCGCAATTAAAAACTCTGAGCAGATAATCGAATGCAGCGATCACACAAAGCAAGACCCTTAAATCTCTTACAACATTTTTATTCTTTGGTCTCATAACGTCTCATCGCTCACAGCGGAAATGACAATTTTTATCTAAAGTGCTGCTCTAGATAGAGTTTTCTAGAAAACTATAAAAAAATAGATACAAAAATTCGATCTTTTCAATCTGAAATAATCGATGTGTATTTTTTTTCTCGGGTGTCGGCGATAGGATCGTTGGAAAAGATTGAGAATAAATCGATGCTCAGAATCGATACTGAATTGAATTGTGGGTAAAAAAAAAAAAGAGGAAGTGAGTTATCCAGTATGGCACCTTTCAAAGGCAAGCTCTGTGGTTATTAATTCACCGATACCGCCCCTGGCATATTCGATCCCTGCAATTCGTTTACCGTGACACATGAAAGACAGTTATGCCAACCCCCCCCCCCTCTCCCCTCCCCTGGTTCCACCAACAAATAGTCCTTAGATCAATATGACGTAACTTGTGAACAAACCCAGAACTTTTCACCCAGTAAACAGACCGAGATCTGAACTGAGGGACGACACACAGAAATTTCTGCATTAGCACCAATTCCCAATAAGGCACGGTGGCCCGAGCGGCAAGGCAGCGCGTTTGGGCTGGCAGTTACGAAGGTCTTGGGTTCGAATCGTATATTTGTTTCGGGGGTCTGGAGGGTGTCCCTGAGTCGCTCTGATGGGTACCTGACATAAGTTTGGGTAAAGTAAAGGCGGATAGGCATTTCCGTCATCATCATCGTCTATGTGGGGGAGGGGAGCGAATGGACACCTCAGCTGTCAACTATTTTGAGCTGTTGACAATAATTGAGTCAACTGCGGCCCTGTCTAATATTTTATGTTGTCGAGCCAACATCTCCGATGACGGCCTCCCCGACAACCACCTTCTTCAGTGCATTGCAGAATTGCTTTTGGACGGTATCTTGACGGCCCGCATTTGAGGATTATCTGTCCCAGTCAGACTCATAGGTCCTATGATCTACGTAGGGAGATTCAAAGTATTTTTCTCATGCATTTATGTTCGAAAGCCTGCAAATTATTTTCAGTTGCTTATAGAAGCGTCCAGGTCTGACATCCATGCAGAACAATGGTTTTGACAAGGACTCTGTAAAGTCTGAGCTTTGTTGGGAGACCAATGCTTTTGCTGGTCCAGATTCTGTTTCGGCAAGCCACTACCGCAATGGCTGTCCCAATCCAGAACACAAAGAGATTTCACAATACAAATGTCCACCTTATTTCCCCTCAAATCTAGTACATCATATAATATAAAGATTTCAATGCAATGTCCCAAAAATAGTTCACAAAAAAAACAACTGATATCAACCCACTTTCTAAAAAAAAAACAACAGATTTAGCAACAAGTTTTGAAAGTTAGTGGACCACACGGCAAGACTTTAAATCAAATTCCCCAAAGCTGGTGGAGCCATTCCCCAAGACGCTCTAATATCGTGACCAATTCTATTTTGATCTAAATCTCTCTATAAAAAAACTTCACGATATTTCTTTCCATTCTTTATTTTTATTCTTTTTATCCCAAAGTATAATATTTTTGTATATAGCCTACATTTCATTCAATACTTCTTCTACATCTTTTTTTTTGTTGTTGTTGTTGGTCTTTGCTTGTCTGTCAGTTTTTATTTGTTTGTTTTTTTTTCTATTGGTTTTATATCTCATTAAATTTAGATACGATTTTTTCTTCGATATTGCAAATAATTACTATAAAAAATATATGTATAATAAGAGTATTCATGATTGGGGGGGCCCCTTACCGGTTTTCCAGATAATATAATAAATAACCAGACAATATTGATATAGTAGGCCTATATAATCAACGCATTTACATATCGTAAAGTATCCCGTCGGACCAGATTGATCAATTGAAGCAGCGTTCCCCAGTTTCTGTGGCCACCGCATACTAGGTGATTGTGTGGCCAGCACTAAGCACAGCCACCATGACTTTACCCCAGCTAAGGTCAGGTACTTATCAGAGCTGGGTAGACTGCATGGACACCCTCCAGACATGAGAACGAATCCACCTAGCCTTCACCAGGATTCGAACCAAGGACCTTCGGTACGTCAGCTTGAACGCGCTGTATGCTCCATAGGCCCTATTTACATTTAATAGTATTCAATGAATACCAAAATAAGTATATATCCAATACAAATCGTGCTTGCACTGTCAAGTAATCATAGAAGGAAATGTACCGGTAATTAATGAGCAAACAATTTCAAAAATTTTTGTATACAATAAAACAAATATATATAATACAAATGTATTGATAAAATTATAAAATGTTAACGAATGCTTGTATTCTACACGCAATTGAACGCTTTAATTAAAATTACTTAGCCAACAGAACACGATTCGTAAAAAAATCGTTCTGAATTGTATACCCAGATAAAATTGAGTGACTTTTTTAGCTAAAGCCCCACTTAGCTTAAACGCAGGGCCGAATTTAGCCCTCGGAGCTTCATTTCCTATCTCTGGTAGAGAGACATCACATTTGTGTGTGTGTGGCTCAAATTGCCATTGTTATAACCAGAGTCTTCTGTCGTCCGTCTAAGGGTTCTGATTCCCAATGAAATAATACACTCAAGCCACTCGATGAACGTTTAAGAAGAATTAGATTTTATTAGATGCTTGAACTTGTGTAAAATAATTACATTGATTACAGTGGTCGATAATAAATAGCTCCTTTATCGCTATGCAAAAAAACAACAACATCCTAACTACAACTCTGCGTGCCTTATGTATTAGGGTTTTAATGAAGAAAGTGCTAGAATGGATTTACCCCAAAGTTATCAGATTGCAAAAGGAAATGCGTATTAGAAATGTGTAGAGACTTCGAGAACACATACTGGCGTACGCTGAAAATCTATTTGTGATAATAAATAATTAGCGATACAATTGTACACAAATAATCTCGACGCAATAATAAATAATTATCGATACAATTGTACACAAAAAGTCTGGACGCCATAATAAATAATTATCGATACAATTGTACACAAATAATCTCGACGCAATAAAAAATAATTATCGATACAATTGTACACAAAAAATCTCGACGCCATAATAATTAAATTTAAAAAAATAATTACTCTAAATAAATTATCGATACATTTCTAAATACATTATGATTATGAAAACTATTTAAACATGCTATACACGAAATATAACATCATACTAAGCTATTTCTGTTTGAAAATCTATTTAATTGTCTCTGCCGACCTACTCATTATTTGTTCCTATATTATAGACATAGACCTACTATTATTGTCTAAATTGTAAATCAATAAACAGTCTCTTTCTATATAACATATACTTTATGTCTGTCTGTCTGTCTGTCTGTCTGTTTGTCTGTGTGTATGGACATTGAACATCATTTTAAAAGTACTTTTTAAATTAACGCAAATGTACTTTTAGCATAAACAGAAAAAAATGAATTTATCAATATTGCAATTTTCAGGAAGATGGCATTATAAATCCTCACGGACATTAAAAATGTTGGCTTGTTTTTCTCTTCTTTAAATACATGCCGAAAGCATGTTAGCGTTGTGGCTTATGGCTTGTTTCTTTACCAAGCCTATAGGGAATTCTATTCTAATTACTTTGAGGGGGTGGGGGAGATATTTACAGTATCATCGCTGTATACCTGGGATAGAGAAAAAAAATGGCCGCCTGCACATATATTATATACATTTTTTTTTAAATCTGTAACTAGATATTTTTATTCATTGCTTAAAACGTATTTAAAAAACATAAACAACATTATTTCAAATTACTGAAATTTATTACCAGGCTAAAAAAAACTACAACAACTAATACCAAATATAATCAGGTATTGATGGTGTTATATCAGGTGTAGTTTAAAAAAAACTGTAACGTAGGTCTGGGTAGTTACTATAAACAAACAATGAAATTATTAACAATAAAAAACAGTATTGAAAAAGATAAATCCATACAAAATAATATATGAATATAGTATACATAGGTTTATAACGGACACCTGTCTAAATAAAAAAAAATCATTAGACTTACCTGACAATTTTAAATTAATCTATCAGATTCATGTCTGTGTTTTATTTTATTTTATTGCCATGGCAACCATCAAAATGGCCGATAAACATATTTCTAAAAATGCTTATAACTTCTTTAACAAAGAAGATATTTCAATTATGTTTTCTGGTTTTACTTTTAATTTAAATTGTCTATCTTTCCATTGATAGTTTTGCTGATAGATTTAATTTTTATAAACAACCATTGTTTACTAAAACAGCATTATAAGATTACCTATAGACACATGAAAATTCAAAGTTTTCAACGAATCGCCAAGATCAGGGATGGGCAACCTTTTGATGATAGTGTCCCCAAAGTGGGATTTCTGTTGGATCCATGGGGCGCCACAAATGATATGTACACCAGCCTCTTCCTTTCCTCCCGTCTCTCAGCCTTTCTCAATGCGTCGATCAGTTTTACTCCCGTCCACTCCCTGATGTTGTCATCCCATCGTTTCTTTTTTCTTCCTCTTTTTCTCCCCCTTTCCCTTGGTGGTGTCCTGTAGAGTAGTTTTAGATAGCCCGTTGGCTCTTGATATGTGGCCAAACCATTCTAGCTTTCTTTTCTTGACTGTGGCCAGCATGTAATTGTATTCTCCAAGTTCCTTGAGTTTCCCTTTTGCGTAACTGCTCATTTGAGATGTGGTCTTTATAGCAAATACCGAACAGGTTTCTGAAGCTTCTCAGTTCCATGGCGTTGATCTTCATTTCTAGCTCAGCTGTTAATGTCCAGGGCTTACAAGCATAAGCCTATACGAACATGGAGAAGACCAGTGAGCGCATCAGCCTGATTTTGGTGCTGAGGTCTTTTTAATTGTATTAAAAGATGTGAAATACAGTAAGTGGAAATGAAGTAAAGTAAAGTACCCATCGGACCAAATTGATCCATAGGACCAGAGAGGCAGCGTTTATCAGTTTCTGTAGGCTCAGCCTACAAGGGATTGTGTGACCAGCACAATGCCCAGCCGCCTTTACTTTATCCCAACTAATGAAAGGTACCCATCTAAGCTGGGTAGACTGGGGGACACCCACCAGTCCCGGGAACAAATATTCGCCTTCACCAGGATTCGAACCCAGAATCCTCGGAACGCCAGTCGAACGCGTTGCCATTCAGCTACCGTGAAAATTAGGCTTTCATTGTATTATTTTGCCACCATTACGGAAAAGATTGAGTGAAAATGATTAATGTGTGAACACGACAGCATGAATTGAAAGCATGATGCTGAAAGCTAATAAGACTTAAGAATTAAATCGACAACGTTAGGCCTACGAACATAACATAGGAAAGAAACAGTGAGTGCAAAAGTTGATATTTATATTCAATTATCTTCATTGATTAGACGGAAGGGTGCCGAAAAGATTTTTTTATTTAGAAAAAAACAAAAACAACTTCGATCGAATGCAAAAACACTTGATTGAGAAAAGAAAAATAGCACCCCTGATAAGAGTTTTACACAAGATAAGAATTTTACGCCAGATGGGAATTTTATGCCAAATATGAATTTTGCTCCAGATAGGAATTTAATGCCAAATATGAATGTTGCGCCAAATAGGAATTTTAAGCCAGATAGGAATTTTACGCCACATAGGAATTTTAATCGATCCCACCTGATCATATTGTCCTAAATGAATGTGTTTAAATATATAGCAGAATAATCTTTAAATTTTTCACTCACATAAAAAGAAGTTTTTTTCTTTAAAAAAAAGATACATTTCTCGTAATAATCTTTTGAACTTAACATTGACAGTTCAAAGTATTCAGTTTAGTAGCTTTTAAAATAATAAATAAATAAAATATAAAGAAATAAGTCACTACACAGAAAGTGTACTATTACAGACGGATAGAACAACATAGACCCGATGCACTGGAAGATAAACACTTAGAAGATCTACGACTATGATTATTGTCATAGGTCATACTTTAGTCATAGTCTGTTGAGCCAAAGCGAGAAAACAGTTTTGTGTGGTCCTAAAATAACTACTACTCTAGTGGTCACTCCATAATTATTGGTGTTTACAAGTGGTAGATGTTTTTGTAAATTGTTATCATTTCTGTCGTTCCCCATTTGGGTAGTCAATGACCTAAAACACCGAAAAATCTGTACTTACAAAACAAAACTAGGCTACAGAATGAGTAATTACAAACAAAGAGTATTTACAAACCCTCTACTTCGTCACCTTCTCTAACACTTTTTATTTAGTTCTGTAATGATATGTGACCAACAACAAGTTATAAATCATTTTTATAAAATCATTTATTAAACGATTGGTAAGAAAAGAAAATTGTAGTGAACGCTACTTTAGTAAGTAAAGTACCCGTTGGACCAAATTGATCATAGGGCTTTGAACGTCATTGAAAACATAAAATTACATTGATATATTTTCTATTTTTTTGCTTTTTTAAATTAAATGTTCGTGACACAAGATATAAACGACTTACTTTTAAGAGCAGAAATTATGACGAATTAATGTGTGACAATTTAAACATTTTAAATAGAGTTGTCGTTGTTTTTTTTTCTGAGGTCAGTTATTGTAACGTCACAGAATGTAAATTAGTGAGCACTAAAATAAAACATAATGATAATAATTCTATTTATATATCGCTGTCAACAAACATAATGTAAGCTCATTGCGCTTTTGACATTGAGCAACAAACAACTAAAAACAAGGAAAGAACCTCTGGGTTTTAAAATATAAAGCTAATTAATAATATTAAAACTTTATAAACATAGGACAAAGCAAATAAATGTAGCATTAACCGGCTATACAAGTAAAACAGTAGGGTCTAAAAATGTTTAATGAAGGTAAATATTAAAATAATTTGTTTTAAAGTTCTTTTTAATAGTGACGATAGAACTTGTTTGCCTGAGTTGGATGGGAAATAGGTTCCTTAGATCTAGACTAGTCATTGAACTTTAGTTTTCCATGTAGAATTATGTAGATGATGTCCAATGTTGACAGTTCTTTCATAACTAGACGCGTGTTTAATGTTTGATGCTTGAAATGTCTCGTATTCAGACATTGTCTGATTTATTACTGTGAAGTATTTAAAATTAAACTTTATCGATCACAAAGTGATTTATTTTGTAGTCTACAATCAGAATTTATGTAAAACTAAAATTTAAGCAGAAGCAGATTGATGATGACCATGAGTATAACTTCATTTTCACAATTCAGCTCCATATATTTGCGTCGTGGTGAATGTGTGGCCAGCACAAAGCCCAGCCGTACAACTTATCCTAATTCCAAGCGTCGGTCCCTCATCACAGCTAAGGAGACTAAGAGACACCCCACTCTTCCCAAACACGATAACAAATCATAGGATTCAAACCCAGGTGCTTTGGTACAACAGCACAGCGCGCTTCCGCTAATCAACCTTGCCTCGTAACAGTTGGTTTGTAAGGACACCGTGCTTAAATTTATTAGAACACAAGTAACTGAACACAAAAATCTAAAAGTGTATTGAATTAAAGGTTTAGTTTCATGAAGCCAAAGAGAATCTACAATGGACTAAAAACGTGTAGGTTTTCACTGGCACTTTTAAACCTTTAACTTGAACGTGTTTTATTTTCCATTTCATTTAGCATTGGCTAGACAAGGGCATTGTGACATCTGAGAAAAATTGTAGCTCTAATGAACTGAATAGAGTTGTCTATTACAACTTCTTGAAGCATGTACAAATGTACAAATATTGATGGTGTTTGATAGTTTGATCAACTGTTTGTTTGTAAGCCTATTTTTCTTTTAAACGTCTACGTATAAGAGGCCAACTGGTCCTGCGGTTAGTTTACCGGACTGTCAACAGACGGGTTCTATCCATACCGCCGACTAATACCTGCCTCCATGCGGCTAGTGAACGTAATGATCTTCTATATAAAACTTATAAGGTTTGTTTGAAGGCAGTGGTACGAATGTGTGTAATTTTTGTGTTTGGACTTTAAAAATAAAATGTTAATAATAAAAGAAAAAAACAACAATGACTTACAAAAAAAATCGTATTGTATTCTCAATTTCTTATCTTTATATTTAATTTAATCTTACATTTCAGTTTTAAAATATAGGAAACTGTGCATTATGTTCTGTTATGTCTGTATGGAAATAATTATATGTGCATTATGATAGGAATAAGGGATGAGCGTAGGACGCAATAAAATCGTCTTTATAGAAGAAGCGTTAGTAATATATAGGATAATATAAAAAAAACTGACAACTGACGCCAGATGGACATTGCCTCAGAAGGAATGAAGACACAGTGATTTGCAAATGTCCATATTCAAACAAAATTTCGAGATTCTATAAAAATAATTCCAATGTAAAGCGAATTTCCAGCTTTACGCAAGATTGTAAACATAGGCTGAAGCTTGGAAGATATATCCCAGTAACTTTATACATAAAATCAGGGTAGGATATATCTTTAGCAACAGCTTTTCTTGTTCTGATGTTATAGCTATTAGGTGTAAAGTACTAACTTTGATTTTCATACCTTAAGAAAATACATAAAAAATACAAACTGCAATCACGCAAAAGGCAGCTGAAGTATTTTTATCTTTAACTATGAACAACCGAGCGACATTCGTTCATGGAATGGGTTGCCTGAACAAACCAAGGAAAACCAGTAACTTAATATCATTTAAAACATTAATAAAAATGCAAGACTAGACTCGGACGACGGATGAGCGTAGGACGCAATAATATTCTTTATAAAAGGAGCGTCTGTAATATCTAAGATAAGAACAACAGAAAGATTATCAGATGAATAAATTAGACCAGTTCACATTAATTCAATTATTTGTATTATAGTTCAAGTATAACTTTTGTAAATAGCTTGAGAGTAGGCCTATTATTTCACACTAGACCAGACCCTGGACGAAACACATAAGAACCCAGGACCCAATAATATCAAACACTTTTCTTATGCGCAAAATTATGGACTATTTCATTTTAGCTAAACTTCTTCCAAAGCTTCATTCGGGCATGGTATAGGCTGCACAACTGGTTGTGAAAATCCAGACCATTATTTAAAAAAAAAAAACTTAATAAAAACGCTAAGTTCATTCAGTACTCAAACTTCTTATCTTTAGAGCGTCATTCAATTTTAACGACATAACTAAACGACAAATTGTGTGTGTATTGGTAAAGTTATTTTCCCTGTCACCCACTAAGTGTCAACAACTCTCTCAAAGTGGGCGTATTGACGCAGACAAAGTAAAATGCGAAGCAATATATTTTTTCTTCTTGGAGACTTAACTCTACCAAAATTGTTTTCGCCTTTTTTGTCCAGTATCCATTTAATTAATTAAATATAAGACATACAAAACTTGTTGAATTTCTAAAAACATCTTTTTAAAGTACACATATTTTTATAACTATCGGTACATCTTGCATTGTAAACATCATATTTTGTATTATGCTCCATTAGATTATATATGTCTATCTGTACTTGTATGAAAAGTACAAAAAGCATTTGTTGTTCACTTTATTCCTATTCGCACAACTTATTTAAAGGCCGGTGTAAAAAAAAAAACATGGTGGTTCCGAGGATATTATAGGACGTCACTTCCTGCCAAGGAGATGGTCGATAACGTAATTGAAACGCGTGTAGACAGACCCTTTGGTATCCCCCCCCCCACCCTCCTCCTTACTCGTCAGACGGACATCGAGTGCAGGATCCACTTGAGTAGGTAGATAGATAGGAAAGTAGGTCACGCTGATGTTGTTCTTTTAGTACAGGTGGGACGATGTGCCTGCGTAGTAGATGTGATGTAATAGCCTGTTATAATTGAACTAATTAGTTGTTTTAGTTTATTCGACAAGTCTGCAAGCAGAAGATAAAAAAGGGCAAAAAAAAAAAGAAATAAAAAACGATGAAAGAGAGAAAATGACCAGCTATGGCTGCCACCACAACACTGCTACGTATACAATCACGTGACCCGTGTGGAGAATAATAGTCTGTTCACGTGTGGGTCAAAGTGGGAGGGGGAGGTGTAGAGCCCTATTGGAAAGTGCAACCTCAATCAGGGGCGAAGCCACGTAAGAGGTGGAGGGGCTGCGGGAGGTTAAGTGCCCCCTGAATTTTTTTTTCAATAGTTTTTTTCAATAGTTTTTTTTTTAAATATGCTCTCGCGAAAAATTTGGTAAATGTTTGTTAGGCAAAAGCTCTGCCCCCCCCCCCCCACCTCCAAGGAAAGGAATTTCTGGCTTCGCCCCTGACCCCAATCATGGACGGAAAAAGTCCCTTTTGTCTCGAGACCGAAGAATTCTAACGACGAGTTTCTGTTAGCTTTGCCGTTTTTTTTTCTGGTATAAGTGTAGGCGGAGGAATACATGACCTGGTTGCTGTTGGCTAGTTTGTGTGAGAACGCAAGTGAATGAGTCCAATGGAGAACGGAGTTCAATGAAGCTGTATGAGAAAGGATATAGTATAGTAGTACACATAGTAAAGAAGAGAGGGAGAGAGAGAGAGAGAGGGAGAGAGAGAGAGAGAGAGGGAGAGAGAGAGAGGGAGAGAGAGAGAGAGGGAGAGAGTAGTTCTTCGTACTGTACCTTTGTTAAAAATTATAAGGAAACAATTGTTAATGGGGTGTTTGTGTTATCCCCATTGAACAACAATGTTCAGTTCATTAAACTAGTAATTTTTACCTTCCTGCAAGAACTCAATATAATATCTATAATCACAAGTGATCTGACAACGCTCTTCTGCAGCACAAATATATTTAATCACATTAAATCACAATCACATATAATATCCAATGAATATAATATAATATAAGTCCAAGAAATGAATTAGTATTCTGATAAAATGTAGTAGAATTCCGAGTCCAACGTATACGTCTATACGCTTCTAGATATTCGAGTCGACTAACTTTCCTCCGGTGTTTTACCCCGTGATCAGACTTGCCCAGTCAAGCAAGTCTCACATGTAAAACGTGCAAAGCATTCTTTATAAAGCTAAGACGCAGTAGAACAAACTACGTCGTAAGATTGTGACATCCACAATCTTCCCATTGCCCATAACTCTTGTACTATACAATTGACTTTCCTGAGTCATTTCCCTTTGACCTTGTTAGTGCATACTAGCATTACTCACCCCTCCCGGAAAAAATAATAATTCATTAATATTTTTGCATAATTACATATATAGGGAACATAAATTATTGTTACAAAATCAATGAAATATTTAGTTGCATATCAATGGTTAACGTATCTAATTAAGTCATGTAATATTCATGTAATCATAGTACATATATAAAAAAAATATAAACAATCATCATAAAAACAATTTACATCGGTGTCTTACAGAAGTTATACACCATCTTATTAACTATGAGACCAAAAATCTGAAGTCTCAAGTTTTACATTAGTCCTAGACAATTATCTTTCAGTATTGTCTATTCAATATCTGGGATATAAATGGATAATCTTGATAACACATCTGGCAAATGATTATCTTTTCCAACTATGCTTTTGATCTGAAACTGATAATCAGATAGTAATAATGCATATTTGTTTATGCGTTTGTTATTTACATTTGACACATTAAAATTTACTAATGGTTTGTGATCTGTGAGAATTGTAAACTTACGTCCTAACAAATAGTATTGAAATTTCAATACAGCATAAGCTATGCATAAATCTTCCAATTCCAATATACTGAAATTTTTTTCACTATTAGTTAATGCACGTCTTATATAGAATGCTGGTTTGTACACCATTTCTGAATCTATCATTACTTTCTTAAAAATACAAGCACCTAGTCCTATTTTTGAAGCATCACAGGCTAAAATAATTTCATCATTTTTCTGAATAGTTTCCAGAATTGGTTCTTTAGAAAACTCATTAACTAATTGTCTGAATGATTGTTCACATTCATTATTCCAATTTACATAATTTGGTTGATATTTTTTTGTAAGATCTATGATAGGTCTAACTATTTGACTGTATTTTGGAATAAACTTGCTATAATAATTGAATAAACCTAAGAGTGCTCTAACTTCTTTCTTAGTTTTAGGTGTCTTTATTTCTAAGATCTTTTTGTGTAATTGTTCTGTTGGCTTGACTTGGCCATTAGAAAATGTATGTCCCAGAAATTCAATTTCTGTTTGTCCTATCTTTTATTTAGTTGGGGATACAGTTAAATTGTTATCTTTTAGTATTTGTAAGACTTCTTCTAAAATAGTCAAGTGTTCATCCCAAGTTTCTGTATATATACACACATCATCCACATAGTGAATTATGTTGTTTCTTTGAGGAAGAATTTTTCTCATTAATTTAGTGAAAGTTGCAGTACTATTTATGAGACCAAATGGCATTACATTCCAGTTAAACACACCTCTATGTGTAATAAAAGCTGCGTAATCTTTAGAATTTTTATCTAAAGGCACTTGCCAAAAACCTCTGGTCAAGTCTATAGTGGAAAATATTTTCCCAGTTGCCATAGTATTGATGATATTGTCTATGTTAGGTAACCCTTCTTGATCAATTTGTGTGATTTTATTTAATTTGCGATAGTCACAGCAAAGTCTAATTGAACCATTTTTTTTCTAACTATTACCATTGGTGAAGAGTATTGAGACATAGATTTGTTTATAATCTTATTTTCAATTAATTGGTCTAATTCTTTATCCACTTTGCAAACTAGCATTTGTGGAATTCTATAAGCTTTTGATCTAAACTCTTTTTTGTCAGTTAATTCTATTTTATGTTCAATGACATTAGTCAAACCAGGTGTTTCTGTGATTGTATCTTTAAATTTGTTTAATATTTTCACATTTTATTTTTAGTTTCTACACTTTGAATATGATCTAAGTTAATTTGCTCTAATTCATTAGTTGTATTTGCGGTCATGCCACACAAGTAGTTAACATTACTTGGAATGTCTTTAATATTTTCATCTTCAACGATGATAACATTGTTGTTTTCTATTTTGTCATTAGTTTTTAATGTAGTATCAACTATATTGCTTTCTTCATAATGTCTTAAATTGTTGATTTGAACAATTTTTTCCCTACCATTTATGTCAATTTTATATGTAACATCTGACAATTTATGTATAATGTCATAAGGACCTTTCCATTCCATGGTATTACCAGAACCAATGGGTAAATATACAAGTACTTTGTTTCCTATTTCTAACTTTCTTAAGTTTTTATTCATGTTTTCTCTAAGTATAGTTTTTTCTTTAATTTCTTGGTTTTTTTCCACAGCAAATTGATATGCTGTTTGCATATGTTTTTCTGTCTTATTTATTAGATCAAAAGGTGACATTTTTGTTTCTTTGATTTTTAGTAATTCTGCTTTAAAATTCTCTAATGGACCATTGGCATTTTTACCAAAGATTAACTCAAAAGGTGAGTAACCAGTGCTTTCATGCTTTGCCTGTCTATAAGCAAAGAGAATGGCTGGTAGGAATTCATCCCATTCATAAGGGTGTTCTTCGCAAACCTTAGCTAACATTTGTTTTATAGTTTGATTTGCCCTTTCAATCATACCATTTGACTCTGGATGGTAGATTGAACTAAAATTTGTGTTATGTTGAGCATTTTAGTAAAAGCTTGAGTCAATTTGGATTTGAATTGGGTACCATTATCACTTAATATAATTTTAGGAAATCCAAATCTGCAGAATATTGGTAATAGTGAGTTACATACTCTATCTGCGGTTATTTCTCTTAGAGGGATTACTTCCACCCATCTACTACCCATATCTATGAGTGTTAATGCAAATTTAGCTTTTGAATTCCTAGCTTCTTTCATAGGTCCAATAATATCAATGGCTATCTTTACAAAAGGTTTGTCTACAGTATTTGTTTTTTGTAAAGGTGCTTTATGTTTTGAATTTTTCTGATTGTGTATCAGACATGTTGAACAACTTTTTATGAACGTTTTCAAATCCTTTTCTAAATTGGGCCAACAAAAGTTGTTTTTGATTTTGTTACAAGTTTTTTTTTGTATTTAAGTGACCTGCTAATGCATTATCATGCGAAATTTTCATTATTTGCACTGTCAAAGATTTTGGCACAACTATTTAAGTTATATTAGTTTTTGTTTCTATTCTACAAAGAATTCCATTAATTAATTTCATTTGTCCTTGTTTAAAATTTTCTTTACCAAGTTGTGACACAATTTTGTTTATATACTCATCTTGTTTTTGTTAATTTTTTAAAGTTTGTTCATCAAAAGGCATACTACTTAAGCTAATCTGTTCACGCTTTTTCATTTGTGTTTCAGTTTTCTTTTGAGTAGTATCAATGTATGCTAAAATGTTTGTTTTCAATGTTTGAATGTCATTGATTTCTTTCTCTGCAATATTGTATATTGCTTTGTGATTTTCTAAATGTTTGCACAGTGATATGGCATGCAATTGTTTAGGTATATTATTTATTTCGCATTGTTCTTCAAACCTTTTAATATATTGATTCAATTTCTCTGTACCATTCCATTTAGGCATTAGATTTTCTTTCACTTTGTTTATAGGTATATCTATATTAGGTGTGTCATTAATAATGTTACTGTCTGACTTGCCTAGTGTTTGTAAAAAACTGACAGTTTGTAAGGCAGGGCCGAATTCATCTTGTGATAAATCTTCCAGTTGATTATTTTCTAACAAAATTACAGGTTTTAAGTTTAAATCTGTGGATTTAAGATCCATCCATTGTTGAAATATTTCAAAACTATTGTCCTGTTTTACTCCATATGTATTACCTTTTATCAGGGGAGCAACACAATTTTTTAAAATGGCTGCTTCAGTAATTCCTGTAAGCCAAGGAGTATCAATTTGTATGGTAGTGATTGGACAACTAACCATAGATCCATTACCTAGTTTAATTGTTTCTATCCTTAAGATATTTTTGGCTTTATGAGGAGGAATAATCCTCTCATCTACACAAGTGAGAGATGACCCAGTATCCCTTAGAAAATAGGTACGTATTCCCTCAACATATGCAGGGAATAAGATCAGTTGACCTTTATTCTCAAATATTACATTGTTTCTGTGAGTAGTAGGATTATTTGTATTGCCTTTATTTCTATTCTGAAAATTTTGATTTTCAGAATTTGGATTGGTAAAATGCTGATTTGTAGAATTTCCTTGTGGAAAATTCAGTCTTGTAAAGTTTTGATTTTGATTTCCTTGTGGAAAATTCCGTCTTGTAAAGTTTTGATTTTGATTTCCTTGTGGAAAATTCTGTCTTGTAAAGTTTTTATTTTGAAAATTTTGATTATTTTGGCTATTTTCATTTTGTCTATACCTGTTACTTAAATATTTTATTCTGAAACCACAAAATCTGTCTATATGTCCATAACGATTACAAAATTGACATCTAAGATTTTGTCTGTTTGTATTTGTTTCATTACCATAGTTTTGTCTTCTACCATATTGACTATTTGTTCTAGGAGGTGAATAGCTCCTATGTCTTCTATTTTGCATGGTATTTACTGTTTGAGTCTGTTTAGTAAGTTCTACATTGGGATTACTATCTTTAAAATTGGAGATATCATCTATTAAATTTTCAATATTTCTTACTTTCCTCTCCATAATATGTGTAAACAAAGGTTTGGAAGCCATTTGTAAAACTTTATCTACTACTACCATCTCAATAATTTCATTGGGATTTTTTGTGTCTATTTTGATTAGTTCTAACCAAGTTAATAAGAATGATTTCACTTCAGAGACAAAAGCTCTTGGTTCTATTTTATCAGTTAATAAAAAAGAATGAAATTTTTGTCTATAATAGTCCTCAGAATGGATAAAAAAATTTATCAACTGTTCTCTAATTATTGTGTAATCAGTAATCTCTTTATCAATATGAGCTAAAGCTTCCCTTCCTTTGTCTTTCAATTGAGGAATTAAATGAATATACCATTCCGATTGCGGAATGTTATACCCTTTACATGTTGTTTCAAAGAGAGTTAGAAAATCTAAAATTTTTTCTTTTCCATCAAATGGTGGCATTTTAAATCTAACGCCATGTTTATTAGATGAATTAGTTGAATGCTCAACCTTATTTTGTTGCAATTTAGCTAGTTCTAATTCATGGTCTAGTTTTAATTGTATTTCTTTTTGTTTAAGTTCTAATTCTTTTTGTTTAAGTTCATGTGACCTACTCTCTGCACGCTCATCTCTTTCTTTATCATACAATTCCTTTTTTAACTCTTTTACTTTCTTTTCTATAAATTCTTGCAATTCTTTTTTTTCTGTTATTTCAAATTCCTTAGCTAAAGCTTTAGCTTCTTCATACATTAATTTAACTTTTTCATCCATATTTAATTCTTGATCATTAACAATAAAATATTATTTTGTACAGGACAATGCTATTATTTATTATTATTTATAGAGTGGACATTCACAATGTAATTCTTATAATTATTATGTAGACCATGTATTATTAAGTTGAAGCTAAACACTTGCAATACTATTATTTCTATTCACTATGCTATTATAATTGAAAGCATTTTGGAATTGGAACAATGCAAAGCATAATATTTTGATTGATAAATTATTTTCACTTCTTATTTTTCAATTTACTTTACTTGTATGTAAATGTTGACTATTGTCAATTATTATATTTGTAAAAATGCCTTATTTACTATTTTCTATAGTGTGTACATAAATATTGACCTTTGCATAAATTATATTTATAAACAATTGATAGTTATTGTTTCTATCAAGAATCTATCAGAAATAATAGTGGTTATCTTGAACCAATAATATTAATTATATTTAAAAAACAAAACAAAACACCAATTATGTATAACTAAAAATAAATGAAACACAACACAATCTTAATTAAAGACACAAATGCTGCATGGACAACAGTAATAGAGGAAATGTTCACACTAGAATCACAATATTTATCAACATTGACAAAGACAATAATTTTACTTCAATATTTGAACATAAACAAACAAGTCAATACAGCTAACAGAAATTACCCTATCAAAGAATCATTTAACATCTATCTCTCTGTAAGAAACAGAAGTAGAGTACAGACAGAGTAAGATTTAGAAATTGAGAGATATATGCTAAACTACCACCACCAAGCCCATTAATACATATAGCAATACGAAATGTAGACATGCATAATAATAAACATTAGGATTATTAAGTTTGAGAAAATATAAAGTAATTAAAGTGTTTGTAAATCCTTGTTTGAAATACACAATTACTTAACTAATAATCCAGTATGAAATCACAATAATTTGAAGTTTCTTGAGAATAATGCAGATTTAGATTAAATAAAACCCAGAATTAAAAAATGTATACCATTATAAATGTCAAAAGTCTTTTGGTACACATCAATATTTAAATTTAAAGTCAATAGTTTTTCTTAAATTCAGATTCGGTATAGTTTCGGTAAGCACATCAGATAGTTTCGGTACACTTCAGATTCGGTCAGCACATTAGATAGTTTCGGTACACTTCAGATTCGGTCAGCACATCAGATAGTTTCGGTACACCTCAGATTCGGTCAGCACATCAGATAGTTCAGGATTGAAACGAGTATTGGTAGTCTTAGGCTTCAACATGTAGAGAACATGTCAACATCACGAATTTAGTTACGACAGGAAGAGTTTCGTTATTAATGTTCACCAACCTGCATCAGTTCATTACTTGACAAGGTTTATAATATAGAATGTTTATATTGTCAAGTAAAATGTTCTTTAGATGACGATAATAAACCACATTGAATATTTCGATGACAACAATAAACATTATTAGTTGTCAACATGATATTAAAATTTATTAACTTTACATCCGGTTCCGAAAATTATGTCCGGTGTATTCCTTTAGATATATTAGTACATTTTTTTATCCATTTGTACTACATTAAGAAAAATTCAATCCATGAATTTTCTCTTGAAATCATAGAGCTAATATGTTGCTCAGATGAAAATTTAGTATATTTATTTATTTCGGACTCAGACTTTAGTTAAAAACTGGTATGCTGCTCAGACCATATGGTATGGTTTATAAAAATGTCAAATTTACGACACGATAATGATTTTGTCAATCGCCAGCACTCGCTGCACCAAAATCTCTTCTTTTTACCAGGCTGCCACCAGCTGTTAATGGGGTGTTTGTGTTATCCCCATTGAACAACAATGTTCAGTTCATTAAACTAGTAATTTTTACCTTCCTGCAAGAACTCAATATAATATCTATAATCACAAGTGATCTGACAACGCTCTTCTGCAGCACAAATATATTTAATCACATTAAATCACAATCACATATAATATCCAATGAATAATATAAAATAATATAAGTCCAAGAAATGAATTAGTATTCTGATAAAATGTAGTAGAATTCCGAGTCCAACGTATACGTCTATACGCTTCTAGATATTCGAGTCGACTAACTTTCCTCCGGTGTTTTACCCCGTGATCAGACTTGCCCAGTCAAGCAAGTCTTACATGTAAAACGTGCAAAGCATTCTTTATAAAGCTAAGACGCAGTAGAACAAACTACGTCGTAAGATTGTGACATCCACAATCTTCCCATTGCCCATAACTCTTGTACTATACAATTGACTTTCCTGAGTCATTTCCCTTTGACCTTGTTAGTGCATACTAGCAACAATATTTTAACCCTTCCCGTACCGACATACTTCTATCTATGCTGCCTTCAGTTCCGCTATATACGCGCCCGGGACTGTAAGGGTTAAAAAGGGGTGATAAAAATCAAAGTGGCGCATCAACTTGCCAGGCCTTAGAGTGGAACCCCCACGACAAACGAAATGGAGGATGACCACAGGCGGACATGGAGACGAAGCATATTGGATGAGGTTGGAAGAACTGGAAATTCCGAAACTAAATGTTTCAAGTTATCAAATAGCAGAAATATCAAACCAAGAGGTCCATCTTATTATAGTCTTTGATATAACTTTCGGGAAAATAGCTCAAAATTTGCACTTAAATGTGTGTTGTTGTTGAGATGTTTAATTTCTGGCAACATAGGTACGTGACGTCATTCATTTGCAAGTCATGTAGGGAAAAATTCCAATTTTCCCGACAAGTCACTTCAGTATTGGGGCTATTCCAATCTCGTCACTTAAAAAAGAGCCTCTTTAGATAGCATTTAATGAAATAGATTGTGGAAACTAAGTGAACTGCAGATGTTATATATAAAACCTTAATCTATATATATACGTGTTTACAGCATGGAGGACTGCGAATAGCATAGCTGCAGAGATCTTCCAGTTTTAGAAATCTAAATAGTGGTGTGAGATGGGGGGGGAGGAGGGAATAGGCAAATATGTCAAACCATGATTGACAGCTGATCTGTTGAGGAAAGGGGCGCGGGTGCATATAAGGCGGACGATCACTTCACTGACAGGGTCATCCAAATATTGACCTTCGGTCACGAGGAGGCTAAACAAATATATAGGTCATGGACTAGTAAATGAGATATTACCATATCTTAGTATCTCATTTCTATCTCTCTCTCTCTATCTATGTATCTTTTACGCTGTCTCTCTCACTCTCTCTCTGGGTCATGTTTTTCTCAATGCCTCTTTCTCTGTCTCTCTGTCCGTCTCTGTCTATCTATCTCCCTCTATTCTGCTCACTGTCTCTCTCTCTTCTGTCACTGACTCCCTCTGTCTGTCTATTTTTCTCTGTCTCTTTCTGTCTCTCTCTGACTCTTTCCGTCTCTCTTTGTTTCTATCTTTGCTTTCCTGTGTCTCTCTGTATTTCCCTATTTAAATGCAAGACATTCAAATACAAAACATTTAAATACAAGACATTTAAATACAAGACATTTAAATACAAGGCATTTAAATACAAGACATTCAAATACAAGACATTTAAATACAAGACATTCAAATACAAGACATTCAAATACATGACATTTAAATACAAGACATTCAAATACAAGACATTCAAATACAAGACATTCAAATACAAGACATTTAAATACAAGACATTCAAAAACAACACATTTAAATACAAGACATTTAAATACAAGACATTCAAATACAAGACATTAAAATACAAGACATTTAAATACAAGACATTCAAATACAAGACATTTAAATACAAGACGTTCAAATATAAGACATTTAAATACAAGACATTCAAATATAAGACATTTAAATACAAGACATTCAAATACAAGACATTTAAATACAAGACATTCAAATACAAGACATTCAAATACAATACATTTAAATACAAGACATTTAAATACAAGACATTCAAATACAAGACATTAAAATACAAGACATTTAAATACAAGACATTCAAATATAAAGACATTTAAAAGGAATAAATTAATAAACATAAAAGACAATGTGAAAAATTAAATTCAACTATAAAGCTTTTAAATTAAAAAATAAATAAATTTAAGACATTCAAACACAAGACATCAAAACACAAGACATTCAAACACAAGACATCAAAACACAAGACATTCAAACACAAGACATCAAAACACAAGACATTCAAACACAAGACATTCAAACACAAGACATTCAAACACAAGACATTCAAACACAAGACATTCAAACACAAGACATTCAAACACAAGACATTCAAACACAAGACATTCAAACACAAGACATTCAAACACAAGACATTCATCTACAAAAAACTACAAGACAAAGACATACAAACTAGATATCCTATTTAATTGCATTTCTGATAGCAAGACATAGAATCGTGTTATCTGATTGACTCAAAATTTCTTTCAAACATGATTTGCAATGTTTTTTTCACAACTATTCTTCAAGTATTAGTTAACCGTTTGATCAAATAACACCAATAGTTTATCGTTATTCCAAACTCCAAAATAAAAATGTCATCTAAGGAAAAATGTTGTTTTTGTTGTCTCTGATAATTAGTTTACTCTAGTGTCTAAGATGTAACAACATGAAGTCCTTACAGGGTTTCACTATATGGTAGTCTGTTTGTGACTGTGTGTGTGTAGGGGTTGTGTGAGTGAGTGTGTGTGAAATAGCATCCGGTTGTCAATCTGCCAGAAACAGACGTAATTTAAGTCCTTCTCTTCTCCCGCCTACATTTAAACTTGGACGATGGCGACTGTCTTAAACAAAAAATGGTTCATTCTATTACAGTAAACGAAAAACTACAATAAAACGACGGTATTCGTCGTGGCGATTTCTTTATGTTTTCTACATAAGCATCGTGTTACACATACAATTCTATAACCGAATCTTTGAATATTTTTTTTATGGCTCAGGTTAAAATTTGACCGTAAAAGTTAAGTCTAGGGACGATTGGGGGGGGGGGGGGGGTTCCTCACCATTCGCTTGTGAACTTTCTGCCAACCTAACACTAAAACTATTATAAGTGCCAAACTCTATCTCTCTCTATCTCTTGAAATAAACCATACAATCTTTATTATCTTATAAACAATTAAATGTATTCTCTATCTCTTGAAATAAACCATACAATCTTTATTATCTTATAAACAATTAAATGTATTCTCTATCTCTTGAAATAAACCATACAATCTTTATTATCATATAAACAATTAAATGTATTCTATATCTCTTGAAATAAACCATACAATATTTATTATCATATAAACAATTAAATGTATTCTATATCTCTTGAAATAAACAATACAATCTTTATTATCATATAAACAATTAAATGTATTCTATATCTCTTGAAATAAACAATACAATCTTTATTATCATATAAACAATTAAATGTATTTACATATAGAGTCAATGGGGCGAAGTGGCAGAGCGGCAGCGCGTTCGACTGGCGACGCAAAGGTTCTGGGATCGAATCTTGGTAAAGGCTACGATTTGTTCCCGGTACTGGAGGGTGTTTATAATGTCCCTGACGTAGCTAATGATTTTTGTCTAGTTAACTTTTGCCCCTAATGTATCCCAACTAATGACCTAGTTAAACCCAACTAATGCCCTAGTTAAACCCAACTAATGACCTAGTTAAACCCAACTAATGACCCACTCTAAACAACTTGAAGAACTTTCACAGTCCCCCCATACCCCCCAATTTTGAAAACTATAACGCAGTTACTTCCGCATCTCTTTCATTTGATTTCAAAATATCATGAATATTCCATTACCATGCTTATAGCCTGTAGGCTTTTGATCTCATTAACTTTGAGCTAGACACGTTGTGATTCTGAATATGACTGGTGAATCACTAACATATTACTGAAGTCTGGGAGTAAAAACAAACAACAAATAAAATAATAAACCCCTTAATACAATGTTGTTGTGTTGTTTGTTTTAATTAAATTGTGGCTTATGCATTTTTGCAAAGACTTTAATAGTATAGCCCGGTCGCTTTAACATTTCTGCTATTTGATGACTCGGAATCTTCTGTTTTAGGATTTCCCGACCACACTTGGACTTGTAGACTTCCGGTTTAATTTCGCCATGATTTTCTCAATGGAAAACCATAAACTATGGCTACCCTAGTTGTCAGCTGTGGTCGGAGAGTTTAAGATAATATTAGATTTAAATTAAAACGTGCATATAATGTATTTGTAAAAGTAAATGTTTTCATTTTTAAATTTTGTCGTTTCATTTTTTTTTATTTATGGAAGGAGCGACTGTAATAAATAAAATTAGAACTCAAATTATGATTAAAATGGAAAGTTTGAAATGCAAGTTTAGGACAGAGTTATTGGCTGCGCACGAAAAACATAACACTTAAGCTCTAAATATAGAACAAGCGGGTCCAGTTTATTATAGTAATTTTTTTTAGTGCATTAGCATTCTGAAGATTTGGCCATCGGCCATCGACATGTTAAGAAAATAACATCACAAAAGCGAAGTTAAAATAAAGGCACGATAATGCCGCGTTGATAGTAGGTTTCGCTGTCAATAATTGTAAACAAAACGAACGTAGTGACTATATTATTAACTACAGAAAGGAGCACACGATGTAAATCGTAGTTAACATAACATTATGTTGTTTATATGCATGTTGTTATGCATTAGATTTTTCTCGTTCTCACCCACAAAGAGATTAATTTAAATCAAAGGACATGTAATATATCTGTACAAACAAATAAGCCAATACATAATTTCAATATTGGGGTGAATATGTCTTTTAAGTGCATTCTATAAGGATTTCAAAATACGCACCATGCACGTAATTAAAATAAACACGTTACAAACTTATTTTGTTTCTGGGTTGCGTTTGGGACAACTTAGGATGCAAAATAGGTTAAAATGTGTTGTCAAAGGCTTGGCGGCTATGTGCCAATGTGATGCTCGAAAGCACGACGAAATTTGTGTCAAACAGCCTTCCAAAGAGCGGGTCGGTCAGTTGGTCGTTCATCAAAAAGTTTTTCGAAGTTAATACATGTAACATTTTTTTGTAAAAGTTCAACCGTTTTGAATTAGAATAAAACAGAAGTCAGAAGATTAAGTGATCCTTTTCAGTAAGTCGTTTTCAGTGGAGAAAGAAAAAAAAAGGGCAACATTTCAGAGAGACGATTTTGTGTGTGTGTGTCCATTCTGGATTCTCAATGAAATGAAAAACTTTAGAAGAAATTCAAATGTAAGAGAATAAACGTTTGTCCAAGAAAAGAATCGATTACAGATATCAAAGAAATACTTGAACGATATGTTGAAGAGCTCGAATACCAACACGTGATGAGGGAGACAGAAATTAAAAGTCAATAAAAGGAACACAATTTCAAGGGTCGAAGGTTAAAAAAAGGAAGAATCTATATAATTGAACATTCATGAAAACAGTTTATCTCCATTTTTTTTAATCAGACTATTTAGATTAAAGTAAACTTAAACTTTTTAGAAAGTTAACTAAATGAAAAGCTTATGTTCGATAAAAGTTAAACATTTCGTAATTCCATTAAACTTTTGCAAAGCGTTTCTACTCACAGAAAAAAGTACCAAACACATTTTCTTATCGTTTACCTTTCTAAAATGTAGCGAAGTATTACTTATGTACCTTTTAGTTCCATATGGTGATTAGCATTCAACAGTTTCCGAGGCTACCAGAAGAGATTGTGTGGCCTGTAGAATGCTAACCAGCAGCTGTCTTTAATTTTTCCAACAACCACAAGCCATAAACCTATTAACAGCTTGGTAGATTGTTTGAAATAAATAAACTTGATGCACACGCATTCAGGGGCACGGGGGCCTAGTGGCAACGCGTTCGTCTGGTGTTCGGACGGTTCTGGGTTCGAATCCTGCTGAAGGCTAGGATTTTTTCTCCGGGACTGGAGGGTTTCCCCCGAGTCTAGCCAGCTCTGGTGGGTACCTGACACTAGTTGGGGTAAAGTAAAGGCGGCTGGGCATTGAGCTGGACACAGAAACTGGTGAAAGCTGCCCAATGATCCGTTTGGTCCGAATGTTACTTTATTTATTTATTTATACAAAATTTAAACATAACTTTCAAGTAATTAGTTCAGTATTATCCCTTTAATGTGTGTCAGCATTTTGAAGTAAGAAATCCAAAATCTCGTTTTTAAATGTATAATTTCCGACAAAATCGGAACTTGACGTAATTAACTCCTGAACGAAACATTCATATTGTCACGCGTTTAGAGTCCTTATTTATTTTGTGCTCATTTTTGACAAAATTGTCAAAGAAAGATAGGTTTGTTTAGTGGGTCATTCTTGTTTTACTTTATTCTCTTGCAAAATGTCACCATAAAGATCATGGGTTTGTATACCTTAGCAACTTCAAATCTAGCAACTTCAAACCTCGCAAATTCATTCTCGTTTTAATAACTTTTTTTTTTTAAATAAAAAAAATATTATTTTGTAATATGAAGATGTGTAAAATTAAGTTTCACATTATATTTAGTTGTCACAATCAATGTGACAATGCTTTTTCAATTCCTGCTGCCATGCATCTCTTCAAATTTTTCTTTCTAGAAGAAACGGCCGTTACTGCTAAGCCTAACACTAAAAGAGGCTTTTCCAACTTTTCCAATTCCCTGAACCAATTTTTTTTTCAGCATGTAAAACAGGCATTACCTTGAGACTGTGTGACGTAATCCTAACGTGCAGAAGTCATGTGACACTTGACAGTCCTAAGTGGATCTAAATTAACTCTTGGCGGTATGCGAGGCTGTAGTCAGTCCTTCCAAGTCGCAGCCCCAGCAAGCCCTGGCCCGAAAAAAATCGTTGGGTCAATGTCTGGGTCACGGACCACTATTGATACACACTCTACCCGGGAATAATGAATAAAATATAAAAAAAAACTACGCTGGTCTAACCAGGGAATGGTCAGTCAGCTTCTAGTTTCAGTTGTTGTTGTTTTTGAAATACATTTCAATCACACTGAACGAACCAATGAATATAATTTTGGAATAGATACAATCTTTAGACTATAGTTTATTGAAAATATTTTTCCTATAGTAATGTAATGTAATGTAATGTAATGTAATGTAATGTAATGTAATGTAATGTAATGTAATGTAATGTAATGTAATGTAATGTAACTGAAAAAGTAGAGAGTTAACGTATCAACGACGGACTAAATGGATCCACAGTGCCTGTGATGCAGTTTTCATACGTTTTCGTTATCCACTTTATACTACGGGATTGTGTGGCCAGCACAAGCCCAAACGCCATACTTTGTATGAACCAGTGTCAGGTATTCATTAATTTCAAGTGAGGGAAACACAATTCCTGACCTTTACCAGGATTCGAGCCCGGGACCTTCGGAAACGACACCCAAAATTGCTGCTGATGCGTGCCACCTTATCTTATATATTACTTACGCTCCTCCTATAAAGAAGATTATTGCGTTCTACGCTAATCTGTGGATTGGTTCTAGTCTTGAAATGTATATTAGTGTTTAAAATGATGTTGTTTTCCCGCTTTTCTCAGGCAACCCATTCCTTGCAATGATACCGCTCGTGAAGAAAGAGTACTTATATGCATTTGTTCTTGCATATGGGATAAGGAGAGTGGCATTGGGGCATGAAATGGGTTGTCTGAACAAACCAGGAAAACCCGTAACTTAACATCATTTAAAACATTACTAAAGATGCAAGACTAGACTTGAACCACGGATGAGCGTAGGACGCAATAATCTTGTGTATAGAAGTAGCGTCTGTAATATATAACATAAGATTTTAAAAAGTGACATTAACGTAAAATAACTGAAGCATCAAATTCAGTAACAACTATCATAGGCTTAGTTTAATGAGTGCTAAAATCCTTTACATTATTACTTTGACAAATATCGGTAAATCCCAGAGTCATTCTGTCGTACTGTCAAGTCAAAGTCTTACACACTTTGACATTTTCAATGTTTTGTCTTAGTACACAAAGACCTACGCTTTGGATGCCCAGCAAATAGCACGTCATGAATTAGAGACTGTCCAATCGACATTTTGTCCTCAGAGAATGGCCTTGTCTCGTTTACTTCCGAACGGTCAAGTCTCGCGGGATTAGTTATTTCACTAGAAGACATGAAAATTTAATTCACTTCATGACTTTTCGTTTGTTTTGTTCTTTTTAAAGCGTTACACGTATTGTCATGTATCATTCAAGTGTATGCGTTCGTATTTTGTTTAAAAAAAAAAAAAAAATTATCATCATAGAAGGATCGATGTATTGTAACAGAAGTATGGAACACCGCTATTGTCATTTTTTCAAAAACATTTTGACCCGTAAAGTTGAAAATTGTTAAGGTTAAGATAATCGCTCTGTAATACGAAAGCTAGTGTGAAATCGTATTTATATTCTTACACTGTTTCTTATCTTATCTTATCTTATAAGTTTACAGACGTTCCTTCTAGGTTTCAAGTTTTCTTGTTTAATAATTTTACTATAAAATTTTCTTTAATGCATACGTTGTTATGCCTCAAGTATATGAGTGCATTTTGTATATTCAACATGTTAGTGAGGGTTACTCTGTTGGTTTTAATGGTTAGGCCAGGCAACCCATTCATTGATTGAATGCCTGCATGCTGAGAAGATACTAAAGGATGAAAAATAAAAGATGTTCTTATATCTATACTTCCAGTGTTTCCTGATTTAATGATTGAACTATAGTGCAACACTCGGCTGTTGTGTATATTCACTAGTAATGAACCTTGCAGATTTTTTCTGACTGTTCTAATTTACGCAATTGTATTTTTCTTCAGTTGATAGCCAATTTTGACAGAAAATGCATATTCTAGTATAATTTTAAATCAATCAAATGCTTAATAGCATTTTAGTTTGATGTCTTTATTAAAATTGTCAAACTAAATCTTAAGACCTAAAGTATAATTTGATATTTTATATCATATCAGCATACCAATTCAAGGTATTTATCCACCTCCTAAATAGCCTATAGACCAGGATTCGGCAACCTTTTGCTTAAAGTGTGCCAAACTAGGATTTCTAAATCATTCAGCGTGCCAACAGTCTGAAAGTCAACCTGATCTATCACACTTGCTTTAATATTTTTATAAGAATTAATTTTACTCCATAGCAAGACCAAGGCCAAAAGCAAAAGGAAATCTATAGAGAAAATCGTTCAAGATTTTCATTTATAATAAAAAAATTAATGTGATTGTGATTATAACCCTTTTTATTTTCATTTATTCTATAACAAATACATAAATTATACCTTACTTTCACATTTATGGTGACTATTTTGTAAATATTATCATTTGACTTGCAACTAATAATAAAGATTATATTTGTTTCTCAGTTTAACTAAGGTTTTCTTTTTTTTTTTTTTATAGAGAAAAACATTAAATAGTTTTTTTTTATTTAATAAGAAAATTATCCCGTTTGTTCATTGTTATTATCATCTTTAAAAAAAAAATCATTCATAAATAATACACGATTTCATTACTTAACGTACACATTAATAATTAATGTATCATCATTTGAATTCAGTTGTCAAGGATAGTCTAGCATTCTAGTAAAAGCTATATACTATATATTCTTTATAATTTGATCTCAGTATAACTGAGAATTCCGATAATATGGTAATTATTTTTTTTTTTTTTTTTTTTTTTTTTAGTAATTATTATTTTTTTTTTTTTTTTTTTTTTTCCAAAAATGTTTATTCATGAAAAATTGCATTTACATTACCAAAATTATTATTTTACACAGAGAAAAAAAGGGATAGGAGACATTTATTGCATTTTTACAATTCCAAAGAGATAGAAGACAGCAGAGAATATTTAAATACTTAGTTTACCTGCACAATCTCATATATTTTACACGAAGAAAAGGAAATAGAAGAACAGTTCATACACATTTAAGGGGATAGAAGACAAAATGTTTTACGAGACAAAGAGTTTTCTAACTAACTTTAAATTTAAATTCATTCATTCTTTTTATTTGACATTCAATCCTAGCATCCATACATATTTAAATTCCAACTTTAAATTTAAATTCATTCATTCTTCTTTTTTTTTTACATACATGCTTAACATCCATACATATTCAAATTAATTTAAACATGTATTAACCGTAAACATCCATTATTAACTGTAAGATATTTAAAACCACGTAATATGGAGAATAATAAAACAAAGTGTGTAGAAATTATGTACATTTCATTTCAATTGTTCTATCCCTTGGGATATATATCTTAATTTAAACCACCAAGCGCGATCTTAAATGTATATATAAAGAACAAAGAAAGGGTCACATATGACAAAGGAAAGTGAAACACCTATTGAAGACGGGTGACGAAAGGTGTCATTCACAGGAAATCCCACAATCGGGACTTCCACAAGTGAGAAAAAAAATATGTACAATTCTCTAATAAGAGTTGAAAAATCCCTAGTTGTCTTAAGGTTTCAAAATTAAATAGCGTTTAGCCGTTCCCCAGTCGGCATGAACTATTGAACGAAAGATAGGGAAAGAAATACAAATCTGTTTGTAGTGACATAGAATTTGGAAGGCCCGACTTTCCTGACCCTCCCACCCCTCTAAGCCAGCGTCGTCGGATGACTGGTCTGCACCAGTTAACATCCTGGCGAATGTGACAAAAGAGGGGTTTTGGGCCGGTATTTATATATCAGTCCTTCTTCTTTTATTATACATTGATGTCACTCTGGTAAATGTAATTTGAAGACAAAAGATTAATATTAGACGCAAGTTTCCTGTATTAGATAGGTAACCAAGAACAATTTTAAATAGAAAGGTTGGGAATAACTGGAAGAAAACAGTAATTAAAGGGAAGCTAAGTAAGCGAAGACGGACCCAGAAAAGGCCAAGTCTCTCTCCTCGTTACTTTATGTGCAGTAAGCCAAGAAGTTAAAATACCGTCTTCTAAGCCATTCAACAAAATTAAAGAAAATACTCCCGAAAACTTATTATAAAATACTATGTACATAGTGGTGCGGTAAAAAGAAAATAAAAAACAGCACAAGATTGCACATTCACTGAAAGAGACACCGCACCGGAAATGCAAACAAAAATTACACCGGAAATGAAAGTAAAAATGTGCCCTTGATGAACAATACTAGTCAAGGGCATCCCCATAATTAAAAGAACGCATTCAATAACATAAGCATGTCCACAGATCTCCCAATTAAACAAATGAACCAATCAATAAAATACATTAGGATCTCATCCATGAAATACATTTTAATACATAAAACATTTATAAAAGCAAAACACCAAATAAAATTACAGAGTGGGCGGTTGATGTTTATCTAAATGTGCTTCAAGTTTTTGTCTAAATATGTCTTCTATGATGTGTGGGGGGTAGTGTTTTTGGTCAAACCGTGTTTTAAGATACGTTGTCCAAATGTGTTGTTTGTATTCTGCCAATGTGATGAGGTTTAATGTGTGTTTTGTGTTGTTTCTAAGTCTAGGTATTTTAAAGAGTGTAATGGCTAAATCTATATCTATGTTTGACTGTGTTGTTGTATCCATTATTAATTTCAATGTTTGTTTTGTTGGTATGATTGCGGGGCATGTAAGATAGATATGTTCCTCATTTTCTTGTGTATGTGAGGTACACATCTTGCATATAGGTGTGTTGCGTGTATTTTGTTTCTTCCTATCTAATGTTGGTGTCATGTTAAAAAGGAGCCTGTATGATATCTCTTTTGATTGTGGTGCAATGTGTTTGTTATGTAAACTGATGAATGTGTCATGAAAGTCTGTAATCCCTAGCTGTCTCCCCCATTTAATCCGTGTATGAAGTGGAATCTGGACCCGTGTAATGAGTGATATGTAAATGTTCTTTGTTTTGCTATGTATCAAGTGTTCATTGTTAAGTAAAATGCGTGTAACTGACTTGTAAAATGAAGAGGAAAAGTTGCCAAAATAATGAGGTGTATTGTTTTGAATTGGAATAAGTTTGCTTAGCTTTAAACCATAAAAATACATAGCTAAAGGCAACTTATCAGGTGCACGTACAATTTGGCCTATATATTTTAATCTCAGTGCTTGTATCTTTGTTTTTATATCTTGCAAACCTATCCCGCCATCCCGTTTATTTTGTATCAGTGTGTTATGATGAATGGAGCGAATGGTAGATTTAAATAAAAAGGCTCTAATTTTTTTATTCATATTGGTTATGAAATGTGGTGGAGGTTCTGTAACTGAAGCTATATAAATGATTTTCGGTATAATGAGAGTGTTAACGATTGCTGAACGACCAAAAATCGTGTGTGAGATGTGTGTGTACATATTTATTATGTTATCCGTTGTTTCTAACAATCCATTGTACTGTTCTGTATTGTAAGTGTGTGGATTGTTGTGCCAAACGATGCCTGTAATTTTGATTTTTGTTTTATTTTGAATATTTGACGGAAAATGTTCTTTTCGTTTCCAGGCACCAAGGCCCATTATATTCGATTTGTTTATGTTAATTTTCCCTCCAGATGCGGCATTGAAAGTTTTAAAATGTTCCAGAATTTTTTTAATGTCTTTTTCTGATGTTACTGTAAACGTGGTATCGTCGGCATATGCCTGTACCTTCAACACCTGTCCTCCAGGCATTGATATGCCCGTTATACCAGCATCCGTTCTTACTTTTTCCAGGAGCGGCTCCAGACACAGGGCATATAAAAGCGGTGAGAGCGGACAGCCCTGCCTGACAGACCTTTCAATTGGGAAGGGTGAGGTCAGCGTATGGTTGACAAGAATTCTGCTACATGGTGAAGCGTAGAGCAGCCTGACCCAGCCTTCGATCTGACTTCCTACGTTGTTTTTCCGCAGCACTTTGAATAGATAGCCGTGGTCCACTCTATCAAAGGCTTTTTCCTGATCTATCGATAACAGGGCTGCTTGCGTGTTTTTGATGTGTGTGTATATGATAATGTCCCTAATAGTGTGATTGAGAGTTTCTATGTTTCTGCCTGGTATGCCGCAGAATTGATTTTCGTGTAAAAGTGTATGCAGGTATGGTTGAAGTTTGTTTACCAGTATCTTAGTGAGAATTTTATAGTCTGTATTTAATAATGAAATGGGTCGGTAGCCCCCCACAGATATTCTGTCGTCCGGGTTTTTCTCCAGGACGGTGATATATGCATCACTGAACATCTGTGGAAGGGCTCCCTTAGTATATGCATGTGTGTACACGAGTGATAGTAAGGGAACTAACTGGGGTGAAAAAAAATTTGTAAAATTCTGATGTCAAACCGTCTGGTCCTGGGGACTTGTCCAATTTCAATTTGTCAATTGCTAATTTAATGTCCTGTACTGTAATGGGTGTTTCTAAAAGAGTTTTATCTTCGTCTGGTAGGTGTTTACAATAGGTCAGTATATCATCTTGTTCCCTGTCGTCAGTGTGTTCCTTAGAATAGATGTGTATAAAGTGCTCTTTAAAAGTGTTTGCAATTGCTACGTTTCCTGTATGTATTGTTCCTAATGAGTCTTGTATCCGTGCAATAATGCGTCTTCTTTGTGTATTTTGTTCTAGTGTGAGAAAAACCTTGTTTGGGCCCTCTAACATACCTCGTGTCCTACATCTTGTTTGTGCGCCCAGATACTTATGCTCTTGTATTTCTGTTAATTGTGCTTTTATTGTATGTGCCTCTAAAGTATCTTCTGGAAGTGTATTTAATTGCTGTTTTAAGTGTTGTTCCGTCTCCCTTTGCTGCGTATTAATGTATTTGGATATTATTTGTGTTAAGTGTTTGATGCTATGCTTAAGTACTGTCCACGTCTCTCCCATGTCAGTCTGTTGGTCTAAGGTACTCATGTCTATTGTGTTTTCAATGAGAGTTTCAATTGTTTTTGTGTAAAACTCACTCTTTAAAAGTGAGTTATTAAATTTCCAGTGGTGTTTAATACTTTTGTGTTATATGCAATGCGTGTCGACTTAGTTACTCGAACTTGATACGTAGTAATTATACCAACTGGGTAGTTAATCTTATGTTTAAAAAATATGCATATAATGTTATTGTCATACAATATTTATAAAATTTTCAACTATTTTTTAACAGTTTGGACATTAATAAGTTATAAATTGTAAGACCTTTAATTTAATTCTTATAAAATAAGAACAACAACAACATAATATTAGAAATATTAGCGCAAATAAAACGTGTTAATTATCTCCCTTTAATTAAAATAAAGTTTCAAATAAATTTGATTCAATAGTGATGCCAAACATGTATGCTTTGTAATAATATAACCAATATCAATGACTAATTGTGACGCAGCCCCACGAAACGGTACGGAAGTCGGTAAAACTGATTTTTCAATAAATGCAAAAAAAGTGCAGAAAATGGTCTCAGGTCGTTTTTTAGATTATTATTGAATTGTAATTTTAAATGCCTTAACTTATAGCTGTGAAATTTTCAAGCTAAAATGATATTTAGAAATTACTCAAAAATGTGTTTTTAAGCAACTTTTGTATAAAATCACGCAAAATGTCCTCAAAACATTAAATAGTTAAAAAAATAGAATAAATATTACTTAAAACATTTAAAACTTTAAAAGCTTGTGTATTAATTCATTATCATTTTGTTTGTTAGATTTCATGACGATTGGTCAATATTTGTTTGTCCTGGAAATAGTTAATTATCTGTTGCAATGCTAAATTTAAAAAAATCGGTACCCTTTTCTTTTTCATTTTTCTCCAAAAGGACTTCCCTTACCTTTACTTATGTAATTTTGAATAACTTTTGAACTAATTAATGGAATTGAACGAATTTTTCACCAACATGTAGATAAATGAATTAGCTTTAATTCAATACCGAAAACTAAATATCCTATTTTGTCGACTTCGGTACCATTCCGTGGGGTTGCATCACAATTGTTGTTTCTTTATATAAATCCAGTATTATGGTATTCGTTACAATATATAATTATTATAGGTAAAAAATAAATTTACGTTAAACAGTTGTAAATAAACATTTCCGGCATTTATTGTTTGTCCATTAAACCTCTAAGGAATTTATTTTTTTAACATTAATAATTACAACAATTACATAATATAATGCTATTAAAAAGTCTCTTAAATTTATTAAATTAATAAAAACAAATTTTGTTTTAGAATTACCTATATAAGTTATATTTATGTTTACTTAAAGAAGATCAGCATGAAAATTCTTTTAAATGTAATTAGTCTATATCAATTAATGAGCGCCAAGTCTTGAATGCTTTTCACTAATTTATAACGGCAGATGTACATTTAGTCGTTACTGAGAAGTGAAGTGTAAGTGACCTCTTTCAATACTTACAACAGTTATCATGTGATGTTAATACTGTACACGCTTGTACGTTGAACAAAAAGCGGAAAGTAAAGTGAAAGCCTGGCAGTTGAGAATAGCAGACGACTTTCTTAACCAGCTACACGATTTTCCCGCAAATTGGCACATTTCGATGCCCATTTTTTTTCATTCCATTCAACTGGCTGCGTTTTAAAATCGCCAATATCCCTCCATTTAAAAAGCAACATCTACATCTGTGGAGGTTGTAGTAAGTTCAAGCCAGTTAGGCTTGAAGGGGATATGTAAAAAGAGTTCATGAATTTGAAAGTCTTCGTTTAGAAAACTCCGCTTTGAATGCTTCGATGTACTTCTGAAAAAGCCCAACCATCTATCTTAATATATGCTTTTATTAAGAAAAGTACATGTAGTTAAATGTTTTGAAATTGATTTCACTCAAGATATATGCAAATCTATTCCAGTGGTTAACAGTTCAAATGATGTTTGAAATGTGTCTCTATGTCATTCAGAAACATCCGCTTCAACAGTCAGTTCTCCTCATTCAGAACCAGAAAATGGTGGGTTTTTTTCATTAAAAAAACATCTCTTGGAGGTATTTCGAGTGCCATTGAAAATCGCTCTGCGTGCCAAGTTTGGCACGCGTGCCTTAGGTTGCCGACCCCTACTATAGACAACCCGTTAGCGTTAAGTGTTATAGTTTAGTTAACAATTGCAAGTAATATCTGCAAAATAAAGAATTTCACAAATCATTGAAAAATTATAGTGACATAGACTACGGTATATATATTTTCTCCTAAATTGCCACTGGATTTCTTTTTTATATTAAATTTAGAGGGATTCTGTAAATGGATCGTGCCCTTGTTGCTAACAGCTGACTGCAAGATGGGAAATGTGTTGAGTGTTCTCCCCTTTAAGATTTCTGACGAATCTCATCTTTGTGCATGGTCTACATAGCAGAATTACCTCCCATCAAATAATGCACGAGAGTTTTACCGCCCTTGCAATCTGGATGTTAAAGTAAGTCTAAATACTTACACATCTGCATGCACAGATCTATATTTACAGCTGCATTCACATATCTATATTCACAGCTGAATGCACAGATCTCTATTCACAGCTGCATGCACAGATCTCTATTCACAGCTGAATGCACAGATCTCTATTCACAGCTGCATGCACATATCTATATTCACAGCTGAATGCACAGATCTCTATTCACAGCTGCATGCACAGATCTATGTTCACAGCTGCATGCACAGATCTCTATTCACAGCGGAATGCACAGATCTCTATTCACAGCTGAATGCACAGATCTATATTTACAGCTGCATGCACATATCTATATTCACAGCTGAATGCACATATCTCTATTCACAGCTGCATGCACAGATCTCTATTCACAGCTGCATGCACAGATCTATGTTCACAGCTGCATGCACAGATCTCTATTCACAGCCGCATGCACAGATCTATATTCACAGCTGCATGCACAGATCTATATTCACAGCTGCATGCACATATCTATATTCACAGCTGCATGCACATATCTATATTCACAGCTGCATGCACTGATCTATATTCACAGCTGCATGCAGAGATCTATATTCACAGCTGCATGCACAGATCTCTATTCAAAGCTGCATGCACAGATCTATATTCACAGCTGCATGCACAGATCTCTATTAACAGCTGCATGCACAGATCTATATTCACGCTTTTAAACCCTTCTTTTCTCTAGTGTTTCTTGATTTACTGATTGAACTATTGGCATCAATCTTACCAGTTGTAAATTTTAACTTGTGGGGAACCTTGAACTTCTTTGTTTCCTTCGAGATTCTCTCCCTTCATTTAACGAGAAAAAAAAGTACATAATATGTGTCTAAATTGAAAAAATGGCATTACATCATCCTAACGCCAGACTATGTCTTCTATCCCCCAATGTACTGAAACAGAATTCTGATATTTTCCACTCAGTAACATCTTATAATTACCTGGGATATATAGTTTTCCAGCGCATTGGAAAAGAAAGATTTTTCAATTAGCTTCAAAAATGTCAAATTGTCTCACCATCTGTTCCTGACAATCACCACCACCTGCCCCCCCCCCCCCCCCCCGCGCCCCTCCTTCTGTAACCCCCCGTGACCCCGATCATCTTTTTGAAACTATATCACTTTGCTGAATATATATTTCTCTCTCTCTCTCTCTCTCTCTATCTCTCTTCTCTCTATCTGACTCTCACTATCTTAAATAGTGATAGTATCTACTAGTTCTAGTGTCCTTCACTCATGCGACTATCATTGTAGATGCTTCATCTCATAAGTTTAATACGTGGGCATCTAGTTTATTCTTTAATCAAACTACCATAAAAAAGCAACAAAGTTTTTTCGTATAAATCCTTGTATGAAACTTAGTTATCCATTATCCTTACAAAGATTTTTTTCTATTCCAAATACACTAGACACACTAGAGGACAGTAGGGCAAAGAGTAAAGTTGTAATAATACAAAATTCTGATTTAGAAATGCACACAATGGCAATGTGTTACAATGCTCAGATAAACATAAAGACAACAACACTTTCTTTATCTCTTATGCGAGAACAAATACATTTAAGTACTCTTTCTTCCAGAGTGGCATCAGGGTATGGAATGGGTTACATGAACAAACCAGAAACCAGTAACTTCTTCTTCTGCTATCCCATAACCCGAGTGAGGGTAGTTGGGGCACCATTTTTTGACAGTTGGATGATTTTACGCCATTCGTCTCGGTCCTGCGCCGCCCTCTGGGAGTCTGCAAGAGACAAGCCGGTCCACTCCTTGATGTCATCATCCCATCGTCTCTTCTGCCTGCCTCTCTTTCTTCCACCCCGCACTGTGCCCTGCTGGATGGTTTTCGCCAGGCCTTTAGATCTTGCAGTAATGTAACATCTTTTAAAACACGAATAGAAATGCAGGACGATTCAATCCACGGATGAGCGTCGGGCGTAGGGTGTTCAATAAGGATTTGCCAATGCGGACTTTAAAGTGTAAAGAAAAGTGAATAGAATGTGTTGTCCAGGGTCTAACGTCTATGTAGCAAGCTTCATATCAATGGAGTGACGGGAAGTATTCCGAAGGTCAGGCCGGTCGGTCATCTGCCAGCCAAATAAGTAAGTAAAGTATCCCATGGGACCAATTTGATCCATGGGGCTGGTGAAGCAGCGTTCACCAGTTTCTGTGGCATATTAGGTGATTTTATGGCCAGCACAATGCCCACTTTACCCCCAACTAAAGTCTACTACCATCAGAGCTGGGTAGACAGAGGAACAAATACTCGCCTACAACAGGTTTCGAATCGAGAGGACTTTTGGTACGCCAGCCGAGCGCGCTGTGGCCCACAGCCATCTAAATACCTAGAAACAAGTTTTGCGAAGTTGATACAAAAGATTTAGAAATTGAATTTTTAAAAAGGATATATTTTTGAGCCGCTTCTACATATCATTCCTTTATGATAGACTGTCTATGAGTTCCAATGAGCTAATTGAACAAAAGCACACTGATACATTATTTAAATACATTATGTTTTAAGAGAACATGGAACAAAATCTGTATGATTTAATTTATAACAGTTAACAATTTTCAAACGGTTTCTAGAAAGCGCTGTTTATGTTAAAATAACTATCCTACTTACGACAATGATTTATATAAATATATTGACCAAGTTTGTGTTATGCCAACGCGGTCCTCATTGTAATATAGAATCTAAACATCATATCATTTCCATTAGCGTTCTAGTTGAACGATACAATCGTCTGTTGTCATATTCTATGGTTCGATAGAGTCGCCTCCCCCTTCTTTTCTCCCATCCCCACCCCCCAGATCGTGTCCTTGACATAATGCCTTCATCAAACTGCTGCCAATCTTGTCATCCCAAAAATCCAATGTCCAGATTTGATGACGGGAAATATTTATTTATTCAACAAATGTGTGGGGGCCGCGTCTTGCAGACGTGGAAAATGTTAAGCACAGATTTGGGAATAGAAGGGAAATAACTTCACGTCAACCAAGAGTGTCCTGCGTTGAATGAGTGTGTGTATGTCGTCGTTAATTTCATAAACGCATTTTTTTTTATCACAGTTGAATGTATCCAGTGCATCAGTAGCGTCTTATATATTACAGACGCTCCTTCTATAAAGAAGATTATTGTGTCCTACGCTCATCCGTGGTCAGAGTCTAGTCTTGTTTCTTTATTAATGTTTTAAATGAAGTTAAGTTACTGGTTTTCATGGTTTGTTCAGGCAACCCATTCCATGCCCGAATCCCACTCGTGAAGAAAGAGTACTTGTAAGCATTTGTTATATGTTAGATGATCATTTTCTTTGAAACGCTCGGAGCATCAGACTCTAGAACGCAGTCATTAATCAAATCTTCAACGCATCGCTGCTGACCTATTCTCATGTATAGCTGCTGACCTACTCTTAGGTATAGCTGCTGACCTAATCTCAGTTATAGCTGCTGACCTACTCTTAGGTATAGCTGCTGACCTAATCTCAGTTATAGCTGCTGACCTACTCTTAGGTATAGCTGCTGACCTAATCTCAGTTATAGCTGCTGACCTACTCTCATGTATAGCTGCTGACTTACTCTCATGTATAGCTGCTGACTTACTCTCATGTATAGCTGCTGACTTACTCTCATCTATAGTTGCTGACCTACTCTCATGTATAGCTGCTGACTTACTCTCATGTATAGCTGCTGATTTACTCTCATGTATAGCTGCTGACTTACTCTCATGTATAACTGTTGACCTACTCTCAGGTATAGCTGCTGACCTACTCTTAGGTATAGCTGCTGACCTACTATCATATATAGCTGCTGACTTACTCTCATGTATAACTGTTGACCTACTCTCAGGTATAGCTGCTGACCTACTCTCAGGTATAGCTGCTGACCTACTCTCATGTATAGCTGCTGACCTACTCTTAGGTATAGCTGCTGACTTACTCTCAGGTATAGCTGCTGACTTACTCTCAGTTATAGCTACTGACCTACTGTCATATATAGCAGTTGACCTACTCTCAGGTGTAGCTGCTGACCTACTTCCATTTGCCGCGCTACTTTGCCATCAGTGCCTTTATAACAACGAGATGCCGTCCTATCTCAAGGAACTAATTCAACCATTTTTTCCGCAAAGAATACTTCTTTCTTCCGACTCCTCGCGTCTGGAAGTGCCCCGTTTCTCTCTGACGACCGTAGGCCTTAGAGCCTTCTCAATGTCCGGTCCCAAGGTGTGGTTTCTACTTCCTATTTAACTCAGGCGAACAAGCTCTATTGTTACTTAAAAATCAACAACAAAACTCGTTATTTCAATATTTACCTTAGATAACATGCTTTAGACCCCTACTGTCTTACGTATATGTTATGTCGGTTGATGATTCGCTTATTTGATTTGTCCTATATTTGTAACGTTTTAAATTATTAATTAGTAATATATTTCTTAGCCTAGAGATTATATCCGTGTTCCTTATTGTATTTTACACATCTCGGGGTGAGACTTCTGAGGCAGCTCATCTATTCCAAGCAAGATTTCACACCATCACCGTCTTATGACTTAATCTCAATTTCTTGTAGAAGCGACTTGAATAACCCATTTATGTGGACTTCCGCGGGCCATTCGAAAACTGCTCTCCGTGCCGAGTCTGGCAACCATGCCTTGGGTTTCCAATCCCTACTCCATATTCTAGAAGTAATATATATACATAGTATACCAAACAATTTGTTTGATTTCTGTTGTTGTTTTGTAACGCTGAGGAGAATCTACATCAAGTGATTTGAATTCTGCTTAACTCGATCCCGTTTTGTGTGGATTTATAAAAACAACAACTTGTTCATCTACTTTCTTTTTTTTTTCTTTTTTTTCTTTTCCTAATCATTTTCTCTATATCTATTCCTCTATCGTCCCCTCCCCTCTCTCTTTCTTTCTCTCGCTCTCTCTCCCCCCCCCCCTCTCTCTCTCTCTCTCTCTCTCCCTCTCTCTCTCTCTCTCGCTCACTCTAAGCCGCTCCCTGAGGAAAACACTATAATACTGGTCCATCAATACAGCGTGTTGTTGGTTGTTAGGAGTTGGAATCATAACCTTAAATATTCTCTCTATCGCCCTTTAACTTCCAGTTTTACCTCATTTTCTGTCCATCTCTGCATGGCTCGTCATCTAAGGCTTCCTCTTCCTCTCTCTCCCTCTCTCTCTCTGTCTCTCTCTCCTTATCTCAATCATTACCCTTTTCTCTACCTTCCTCTATCTCTATCACTTTCTCGCTCTCTTTATCTTTTCCGTCCCCCCCCCCCCACTCTCTCTACACCAATCAGTGCCTGCCCCTGCAGGACATTTGGATCATATGACTTACTAATCTTCTATATTGAAGGAATGTCTGTAAACTTATAAGGCAACTCCTCTGCCTTTCTGTCCATCTCTGCAATGCACCCTCCCTCTCATAGCTTTAATACTCTCTCTGTCCCCCTCCCTCTTTCTAACCTCCTGTCTATCCATCCATTCAACGTTTTTTTAATTTTGAACAAGTCTATCCACCCCACCCCCCGCAATTCTAACTCCGCTCTCTATCTTAGCGGGCTCACCACGTCATATCATTGGGGGAAAGGAAATCGCTAAAACATGTGGAAACCACAAAAACACGTGGAAACCACAAAAACACGTGGAAACCACAAAAACACATGAAAACCATGAAAACACGTAGGAACCCCCAAAACACGTGAAAACCATGAAAGCACGTAAAAACCCTGAAAACACGTGGAAACCATGAAAATACGTAAAACAAAACACGAAAACACGTGGAAACCACGAATACACGTGCACACTCTAAAAACACAGGGAAACCATGAAAACACGTGGAAACCACAAAAACACGTGGAAACCACATTTTTCCCCGTCGCTACGACGTGATGGGCCCACTGGGCTGTCGCATTCTCTCTAAACACTAGATCTATCCCAAATCTAATACATATTCCGTCTCTCTTTCTCCATACAATAGATATAAATTGAAACTATTTCATCAAGATTAAACCAAAAGTGAATCTATGTGAATCAAAACAACGTTTTCTTGTAGTTTGTACAGTCCAATAAAAACAACGTTTAAACATGTGTGGCCGATACAATGCTGCGCTTTATCTAACAGGCTGAAAGCTATTAGCAATTTAGTTTTAAATGTAGTCTACATTTATACCTTCTGGTGAAACATTTTAAAGCAGAGATTAATTGGATCACTGGCCTTTATATGACCTACCGTTTAACCAGCTTCTCATTATGCAGATGCCATCATCACATTGACATTTCTTTAATCCGACTGAACATTACTCGTACTGAAGTCAAAACTGATCGAGGTATCGATTCTGGACATATCTAAAGGCAGGCCATATTATTATACTGCAGAAAACATGGATTCGATTCAACGTTTTAGCATTGACGTCTTCGGCCACGTTTGAGAAGAATCGACAGATGGCGGGAGAGGAAAAGGTAAATAGAGCGAGAGGCAGAAACTTTCGGATGAAACGCAGATTGAGGCTTTGGCGAGGGTGTCTCTTGAGACTTGAACACTTCCAAATGTCACACAGAGAGATGGCTTTTGAAAGGTGGGGCAGAAAACAAGTGACGTATTCCAGACTAAACACTGACTGGACTTAAACACTTAGTGGATCTTTACACAGAATATATCCAAACACGAAATATATATAAACACGGAATAGATCTAAACACTGAATATTAATAAACACTGAACAGATCTAAACACTGAATATACCTAAACAATGAATAGATCTAAATACTTAATTGATCTAAAAACTGAATTAGGCCTATAAATAAACACTGGATAGATCTAAACTCGAAACAGATCTAAGCACTGAACAGATCCAAACACTGAATATAAATAAACACTTAATATATCTAAACAATGAATAGCTCTAAATAAAAATTGATCTAAACAATGAAAATCAGAGTTTTTGATTTAATAGTGTTTTGCGACCAAAATCTGGTGTGTTATTTTAATTGTTTACTGTGGCCGAAATCGGGTGTTTTCATTTTTAATTTGTTTGCTGTGGCCAAAATCTGGTGTGTTTGTTTACTGTGGGCAAAATCTGGTGTGTTTGTTTTTTAATTTGTTTACTGTGGGCAAAATCTGGTGTGTTATTTTATTTGCTTACTGTGGCCCAAAACCTTATGTGTTTTTTTTTTATTTGTATACTGTGGCCAAAATATGGCTTTTTTTGTATTGTGGCCAAACTCTAATGTCATATTTTTTATTGTTTACTGTGGCCAAAATCTGGTGTCTTTTTAAATTCTTTTATTGTAACCAAAATTTTTTTTTTTAATTTCGCCACTGAGCAAGTAGAGAGGAAAAAACCTGGCCAAAACAAAGGGGAGAGAAAAACTTGGTCAGACGTGAACAAGGGGGAGAGAAAGCTTATCGCTTGTGTGTGCGCTTGGGGTGCGCGTGGGGTGAGCGCGACTAGACACGTGACGTGCGTAGGGGGATACGCATTAAACTGGGCTAACAGACAGAGCGATTTTTTTCGTTTAATATCGAACTAACCTGGACTACTTTCATACCCATATTTTTTCGTGTTAGTAACTTTGAAAATACATATTATATTAGAACTGTTGGATATTTTTAATGAAGTGTTTTTAAGGTAAGTTTAATTGCATAAATTTTTCTTTTATGTGTATTTTTCTTTTTTTTTTTTTTTCTCGAAAAAAAAAGGAAAAAAGTCTACTCAGTACGATTTTAATTATACATGCCAAGAAACACTACACACAAACGACGGGGGAGGGGGCGCTTAGCAACTCTTTGACATCTTGGAAATAATTAATTTGCATAAAAGTTTTTTTTATTAAAAAAATGTGTTCTAAATTAGCGAAAAAAAAAAATTCGGTAAATGTTTGTTCTGCAACAGTAAAGACCCATTTACTGGAATTTAAATTGGGGAAAATAATCCATCCTGTGCGCACAAACACACACAAACATACGACCCCCCCCCCCCTCTTTCCAAAACAAAATAAAAATAATTGAAAATATCTATAAGTATTAGCAAGAAATTAATTCTATGTGTTTATGTGTGTATTTATTTTATTTTATTTATTTTTTTAAAATGAAAACGCGCGCAAATTTTGTTTGTTTTAACTTCCTTATGGAATTTCTAATTAATTCATAGACACAGTGTGTTGTGTATATTACAAGAAAGACGGCCAGACGGACAATGTAGATTAACCCCTTAAATACCGAGGACGTCACAGTGACGTCATAAATAATAAAGAAATGGTAACAATATGCAAAGTCAGCGAACATTTATACAACAAAGACTATTCTAAGATAATTGCTTGCTCTTTTTTAGAGCTGATATGTTCTTTTTCCGTGCGCATCCAATAACGCTGTCTCAAATGAATTATATGCTACTACGTTTGTCTTAATTATTCCGCTACATACGACATGCGATTTTTATTTTTATTTTTCTTTGAGAAAATCATAGCGATTAAATAAAACGGAAGTGTACAGTACATACGGGAAAACGAGAATTCCAATAAGAAGTCATTTGATTCATCAAATACCAGAAATATTAAAGCAAGCGGATCAACTTATTATATTCTTTGGATAAAGGCAAGGTACATTTAAATTTTTACTCATGCAATATTAATTTAATAACACAACATGCTACTAAGCGATACACAAAGTTCGTGAACATCCGATCCGTTAAACCCCCGTTTCACAATTTTATTTTCGTTTTATTTCATTATTTCAACAAATAGTTGATGCATAAAATGTATGAATATCGTATTACGTAATCGTTAAATTAAAATATAATATATCAGAATGAGCGTCTAATCTGGTGGCATGCTGCATGAGTTAGAAATCTTTATTTGGCGCACTAAAGTTTGGCGAAGTCTTGAAATACGCTTTCAGCGATTAATAAAAAGATACAGCGAAACTACAAATTACATATTTATATAGCGCTATTCATAACAAAAGTCTTCGAATGCACTTTCCATTTACCTTGTAAAAAGTCTCAAAACCCGGACGAGCCGAAGCTCTTAAGCCGGGGCGTAACGCTTTAGAAGTGGGTTATTTAAAACCCTGTCCGGGATCCAGCCACCCCACGGCACGCCAAAGGCGTGGCGTGCCATGTAACAGGGAAGGATTCCATTTACCAGAATCCCCTGGCCACAGAAAACAATTGAACGTTGCTCCACCGTTCCATGGATTTATCTGGTTCGACGAGATACAAATATTACAAATTTCAAATTACATATATATATATGGCGCTATTCATAACAAAGTCTTCAAATGCGCTTAACATTTACCATATGTTATTAAAATAAATTTTGTGTAAAAAATGTCTATATTGTCGGCTTGTTTAATTGTGTTCGGAAGTTTCACCACAGAGGTGCTACGACGCTGTAGGAGCGAGCTGCAAATGTTTTACTTTTTTACGCTTGGTACCTTGAGCTGTAGATGGATTTTATTTTAACGCAGTCGTCTTTTCTCTGATGTGTGTGGCTCGACCATGGATCTGATGTACTGGGGAGATTGACCATGAAGGCTTTTATAGAGCACAGTCAGAACTTTGAATTTTATCCTAAGTGTTATAGGTAGCCACTGCAGAGATGGAGAGATAGATATAGAGAGTGAGAGATTTCACATTTTCGTTTTAGTTTAACCCTTACAGTCCCGGGCGCGTATAGAGCGGAACTGAAAGCAGCATAGATAGAAGTAGGTCGGTACGGGAAGGGTTAAAACGTTTACAAAAGAGAACAGAAAAAAAAACAGAAGTGAATAACTGAAAAGACTTAAATATGCACTGTGTTTATTCTATTTTAATATCTCTTTAATATATAATTCACATAGAATATACTATGTAGTAGACGTATAGACTATATCACCCCAAAAGGCTATTTAATGTACTTAATATAAAGTTTAAGCATTTACATTTTTGTACAGACTTCTTTAGAAGTCGTTTTGACTATTTTCAGAAATTTCCAGAAAGCATATTTCATCGTTGCATAGACTATAATATTTAGAAATCGCACGGACTGTATATATTTCGTGTTGGTTTGTACTTTATTTTGGAAAGTGCTGTGGTCAAGATTTGATTTACTAGCCGTTTTAGGAATGAATAGCAATACAAAAGGAAGAGAAGTTTTAGAACTACACTACAACAAAGACTTGACTAGTGCGACAGATGTTTTCTCATTGGCCAATGTTATACATCAAAATATCAAGTTCTTTGTTTCGTACGTACGCTTGGAATTTGTTGAAAAGAAAAAAGAACTTTATCCAGATCTTTCTATAGAGTTACTATGTATGTAAGCTCACTAAAATTGTGTATTTGATTTGTTCTAACTAGATAGTGACTCAATTAGGTTTTCATTTCACAAGACCTTCAAATAAAATTCCATATGTTTGTTTATCAAGTTCTTTATGTTAGCTTCGCAAAACTTTTTTTTTATGAGTGTATTTATGCGTGTATGTATGTGTGTATGTATGTGTGCATGTATGTGTGTATGTATGTGTGTATGTTTGTGTGTATGCAAATATGAATGCATAAATGACGCTGTGTTTGTGTGTTGGTGTGTTTTAGTGCATGTTCCTCGCTGGCAAACCCAACTTCTGAAGTGCTAAATGACCTTCGACTATTTTCCTTCACTCTTTTGAGCTGAAACAGCCCCCCCCCCCCATTTTTTGTTCCCCACAACAAACACCACCACCATCCCATTAAATTAGTTCTCAGTATTTCTACTATTACACTTTATGGTGCGCATTGTAAAATCCTTATTGATCGCAACTGCCATATTTACCCTTATTTGTAGAATCATTTTATAGATAGTTTAACTTCCCTTTAGTTGTGTTTTTTCTTCCTCTGTGGGTAGCAAAAGGACGCAACTTGCGAAGGCTAATTCATTTTAAAAAATGCAGACAAATTACTTTTGTGACTAACTTTTTTCCTATTATGGGTTGTTTAATTCTTCGACTTCTTCATTGTTCTGTGGAGACCCTGTTAGATCCGAGGGGAAAAGTCCACAATTCCATTTTATAATTTATTGAAGAACGAGAATTTTAGATTTAAAAAAAAATAAAAACCTTGAAAGTGTAATAGTTAGATACTGATTACTGCAATGTTTTTTGAATTAGGTGATGAAATATTATATAGAACAATACAATAAAAATAGAAAAACATATGGCGAAACTTTTTTTGCTCACTCCACTCAATGATCTAGTTCAGTGATGGGCGCGATGAGAAGTTATACTCGCTATTTTTACCAGTCCCGTGCCATTCCTATCCCAGATTCTTGAAAGGGGGGGGGGGGGGTCACTTTGAGTATTCACTAATAACCCTGAGTTCCTCGCTAATAAACTTCGCACCATTTAGCGCCCACTGACGCCCCCGTAGGCGAGTAGCCGAGTTTCTGCCAATCCCCCCCCCTCCCTCCTCTCACGGGGGTGAGTACCCAATTAAACATTAAAGCCTATGGACAGTGGCTTATATTTTCTCTCTCTCTTTTCTTTTTCTCTTTCTTTCTTTCTTTCTTTCTGTACTGAAAGAGTTGAAAAGAAGCCATACCTGGTCAAGCTATTAGCCCAGTTTTTTTATTGTGCATGGTGTGTGTGTGTGTGTGTGTGTGTATGTATGTGTGTGTGTGTGTGTGTATGTGTGTGTGTGTGTGTGTGTGTGTATGTGTGTGTATGTGCGTGTGTATGTGTGTGTGTGTATGTGTGTGTGTGTGTGTGTGTGTGTGTGTGTGTGTGTATGTGTGTGTGTGTATGTGTGTGTGTATGTGTGTGTGTGTATGTGTGTGTGTGTATGTGTGTGTATGTGTGTGTGTATGTGTGTGTGTATGTGTGTGTGTGTATGTGTGTGTATGTGCGTGTGTATGTGTGTGTGTGTATGTGTGTGTGTGTGTGTGTGTATGTATGTATGTGTGTTTGTATGTGTGTGTGTTTTTTAAAACCAAATTTCATGAGTAAAACTGCTTTGTTTTATTAACGGAAACATAAAAGTCATTAAATTCTTACATTGAAATACAAACCAGTAACAATCTGTTGCAAAGCTCAGATAAACATAAAGACAAAAACACTTTCCTTGTCCCTTATGCGAGAACAAATGCATATAAGTACTATTTCTTCCCGAGTGGCATTCGGGTATGGAATGGGTTGCCTGAACAAACCAGGAAAACCAGTAACTTAACATCATTTAAAACATTAATAAAAAAATGCCAAACTAGACTCGGACCACGGATGAGCGTAGGACGCAATAATCTTCTTTATAGAAGGAGCGTCTGTAATGTATAACATAAGATAAGATGGAATGGGTTGCCTGCACTAACCAAGAAAAACAGTAACTTAACATCATTTTAAACATTAATAAAAATGCAGGACTAGACTCGGACCACCGATGATTATTGTACGCAACAATCTTTTTTATAGTAGGAGCGTCTGTAATGTTTAAGATAAGACGTCGATTCTATTATTTATAGACTATGATTTGATTTTATACAAACTGAATCTATTCTATTTACACTGCTCGATTTAATATGCGACCCTCCACCACGAATTGAGTGGCATTGTGCCCTATTGTCATTTTGAGTAAATAAGTAATACTTATTGTAATTTGAATGCTAAATTCAATGGTTAAAACCGTTTCAAAATCGAAGAAACAGTCACTTAGCTATGTCTGTTTTACTGTACCCATTGTCTGAAACCTAATTTTAAGACATTTCAATTTTACTATTTTGATTTTACAGATAAAACAATACAAGGTGCTACTTTTAAAATATTTTTTTAATAGTTTATAATAAATTATTTTCAGAACAAAAATCACAGAAATTTGCAGAAATAAATAAATAATTTGACATTTTTAAAATCCGAAAAATCCATATTTTTACACCCCTACGGCATATTTTTGGCTGAAGCTCAAAATAGCTTGAGGCACAATGCGACTCAATTCTTGGTGAAGGGTCACATAATATATGCCTTCTCTAGACACGCTCTTATTCTATTGTATACAAACATAGAATCTATTCTACATGACAAACAATCTTTGTACACAAACTTTGAGTCTATTCTATGCAAACCATATAAATAGACATTGGTCACTCATTGGTGGTACTTAATAACATACGGAATGTTGTTATCTAAACAAATGTTGTATAAAAAAAGAAGTTGGACTGAATGTCGTATTGATTTTTAGTCAATGAGACATTTACTGCTTTACTTTAACAACGCTGCTTCACCGCCCCCTAAGATCAGTTGATCAGTAATTTACGCTTTACGTACTTTAACCAGACTGAGCCAGACACAGACTACAAACCAAGTACACGTGATGACAACATATGTTGTATAGACATGTTGGTTCATACATTGCATGTCCATTGGGCACACAACATATGTTGTATAGACATGTTGGTTCATACATTGCATGTCCATTAGGCACACAACATATGTTGTATAGACATGTTGGTTCATACATTGCATGTCCATTGGGCACACAACATATGTTGTATAGACATGTTGGTTCATACATTGCATGTCCATTAGGCACACAACATATGTTGTATAGACATGTTGGTTCATACATTGCATGTCCATTAGGCACACAACATATGTTGTATAGACATGTTGGTTCATACATTACATGTCCATTAGGCACACAACATATGTAGTATAGACATGTTGGTTCATACATTGCATGTCCATTAGGCACACAACTTATGTTGTATAGACATGTTGGTTCATACATTGCATGTCCATTAGGCACACAACATATGTTGTATAGACATGTTGGTTCATACATTGCATGTCCATTGGGCACACAACATATGTAGTATAGACATGTTGGTTCATACATTGCATGTCCATTAGGCACACAACATATGTTGTATAGACATGTTGGTTCATACATTGCATGTCCATTGGGCACGGTGGCCGACCGCCAGCGCATTCGACTGTCGATCCGATGGTTCTGGGTTCGAATCCTGTTGGAGGCTAGGAATTTTCCCGGGACTTGAGGGTGTCCCTGAGTCTCCCCAGCTCTGATGTGTACCTGAAACTAGTTGGTTTCAATAAAGGCGGCTGTGCATAGTGCTGGCCATACAATCACCAAGTATGCCTTGGCCACTGCTTCACCGGCCCTATGGATCAATTTGTTCCGATGGGATACTTTACGTTTATTGTCTACATCATAACATATTTGGAGGTAGACATACCAGCCAATACCAGTTGCCCCGCCGTGTTATTTTGACATTTCTAAGCCTGGTCAAGGCGCTCAACGAATAACTCCCAAGTTTTAATGTGTCGTCTGCTACCTGGAACTGGAATTATTTCTCACGCAACCGTTTAAGAGCCTTATCACGCCACGCGAGTTCACGCGACCCAAACTGCAAAACTGCCGCGTTGCCGCATAAAGACATGTCACAAACAAATAAAAAAAAAAACATCATTATCAGATATCATAAAAATAAACTGTAATCATTGGATTATAAAAAAATATTCAACGATTGTAATCATTTCTGGCGTTTGGGTTGTTTTTAATAAACATGCAATATTTTTATTTGATTTTTTTAAAACTTTTTTTTTTAAAAACGTAATCTAAAAACACCATTCCTATTAAGTCGGACGAAACTGAACTATAAATAGTAGAAATTACATTATATTGTTAGATCTACTACTACTAGATAGTTCTGTAAATTAGGAATACACAAACATAAACATAAGGACACAAACTCTTTCCTTAACCCATATGTGAGAACAGATATATATAAGTACTCTTTCTTCCCGAGTGGCATTCGAGCATTAAATGGGTTGCCTAAGCAAACCAGGAAAACCAGTAACTTTACATCATTTAAAACATTAATAAAAATGCAAGACTAGAGGCGTACCATGGATGAGCTTAGGACGTAGTAATCTTCTTTATAGAAGGCGCGTCTGTAATATAAGATAAGGGTCGTACATTATTTTAATACCGTTTAGTTTTTCCTTACAAGTTCAGGCAACCCATTCCACGTTCAAATGACACTTTCGGGAAAGTAAAATTATATTGACATAAGGAATTAAAAAGTATTGTTGCATTCTCACTGTATTTCAGAGCATTCCGTTTGCATTGATGTTTGTGTTGAAGAAAATTAACTTTTCATATAATTATTGTTTTCCCCTTATGGTCGATAATGAGGCAAAGTGGAGTTAAGCTTAATAAAACAATATTAATGAAGTTACTTTAAAACTACTAACATCAATAATAAGCTTCCCCAATTATCTTTCCCTAGAATCACAATTATCTCCCCTTTCCTCTACTTTGCCCATAAATTTCTTTCTCTTTACTGCATGCGGGCTTATATTAGCGGTGGAAATAATTGGGTACAACACACTATCGATACATCAATACAGATGTAAATCAAAGCCTGTAGGAAGAGGGTGGGGTAGAAGGGGTATTAGATGCTGGAGGCGGGGGGAGGAGATGGAGGGTGCGCATGATTCGACGTGAGGGCTCTAATTGGTCTGGATAAATGTTCCTAACATATTTTCGCCATCAAAAGGAAAGGGGGGGGGGGGGCGAGTCGTTCTGATGTCGTTGAGTGGCTGACGTCTTGTTAGCAACAGTCGCATTTTCCCTGGGCCTTTCCCTTCCTGTAGATATGATCCCTCGTTTTCAATATCAATAGGTCAAGGGCGAACCCACACACAAGATATACACACACACACACACACACACACACAGGCCATTCACACATGTATAAATACATAAACACACTCACGAGCTCAATCTACCGGCATGCCGTCTATTCTGCCGGAAACAAATCGGCAATAGTGCTAATGTATTAAGTGTATTTTTTTCTGTTTGAGACATGGAGACATACAGACTGCAAGACAAAAACGGACGACAGAGCAATTACATTTGGCGCTCTGAGATAGAAACTGCATATAGAGAGAAGAGAAAGCCCAGCCAGAGATGGTTACGTTTATAGATGTATAGGCGTGATTTATAGATATATATATATTGGAATTAAGATGGAATAGAAAGATATGTAGGCCTACGTAGTTTGAGCAAAACGAAATGTGTACAGAGATGTTTGAATAGCCCTGGTAGACTCTATATATTCTAAACTATATCAGAAGGATATAGATAGATAGATAGATAGATAGATAGATAGATAGTTAGATAGACAGATAGATAGATAGATAGATAGGTAGGTATGTGGGTGGGTAGGTGCGTAGATTGGTAGGTAAGTTACTGGGTAGGTAGGTAGTTAGATAGGTAGATGGGACGGTCTGTTGCTAGATATACAGATAGGTAGACAAATAGATGTATAGATAGATTAGATAGATAGGTAGTTATGTAGGTAACTGGGAAGGGAGGCCGCTAGATAGATAGATAATATATAGATTGATAAATAATAGATATATATATTATAGATAGATTTAATTGCTAGATAGGTAGATAGGTTGGTCGGGATGTCGATCGGTCGCTAGATCAATATATAGAAAGACAGACAGATAGATAAATAGATATATTATTATAGATACCACACATGTAGATATAAAACTAGAAAAAAAAATAGATATATGGATAGAATTTGACAGCTTAGACAGATAGACCCAATGAGAGAGTGATAGAGAGATAGAGAAAGTTGGAAATATAAATGGACAGAGAGGCAGCCAGACAGATTATGTGAAGACACATACTATTCTTATCATAGATAGATCTATACGGATAGATTAAATAGATACATAGAATTGAAAAAGAAACATCTACGTATCTCCTTTGACCAGTCCTGCTAGACGCCCCCATCTAGATTAAGTCGCGGAAAGGTTCCATTAATCACTTGGTAAAGAAAGAATAGGGGGAAAAAAATCGGGAAAATCCAAACTAGAGTGGGAATTCCCTCACATCTCGTTGATGAAATCCCCGAAGCTGATCGTTGTTCGGTCGAGTATCCATGTATCGAGCTTGCTGTAGCTCGAGCCTTCTTTTGTATTAATGCGCACTGAGTTTTAACAGCTTGGGCCTGTTTCGTGTTTGCATGCATCTGTTGTATCTAAGCTATTGATTGGTCAGAATTCAATGGTAACTGTAACGAATTGTAAATAAACTAACCCATAAAAACAAAGTTTGTATTATACTCCCTTTCTTTGTAAACTAAGTTTATATTAAATTTTTTATTTTGATAAATTAAAATAAATATAAGTGATATCATACCTTATGAATTTCCACAATAAAATTTTGCGCATCCATTTTTTTTCTAGCATTGGCCCGAAAAAACCATAAAAAGATAACTCGCTTTGTTTCGGCTATATTGTGTAGTTTTCATTCTATTTATTTCGTAAAAAGGAACATATCCGAAAAGTTTATTTACTTTCGTCTCTTCCGGTAGATGCAGCCATGTTTCCATTTTCTTCGATTCGCAAATTGGTCGAAGGTATTAGTGACTATTCCAAAGGCTATGATGCTGAAAATATGAATTGTCAGTCTGGACAAGTCTGCGACCCGAGTTTCAGCTCGATTGGACGACGGGAAGTGGTCGAAAAATCGATGCAAAGTTTTGCTAACAACCAAGCAAGCAAGCAGACAGACAGAAAATACAAGTTAATAGAAAGGGAGCAAAAACAAAAACACGTAAATGCCAAACTAAAGAGCGTTTTTTTTTCTCATAGCGACGAGATTTGGACTCGTCCCATATCAAATGGGCGTTTTACAAGGCAGGGAACAAAATAGTCAATGCTTGACCCACTAAACCTATATTTTAACCATTTCATCACTTTTGTTAAATATAAGAACCGGGTAAAGATTCAAAACACGTGGCAATAGATTCAAAACACGTGGCAATAGATTCAAAACACGTAGCAATAGATTCAAAACACTTGGCAATAGATTCAAAGCACATAAGAATAGATTCAAAACACGGGGTAATATATTCGAAACACGGACAATAGATTCAAAACATCTGGCAATAGATTCAAAACACGTGGCACTATACATTTTTCCTACACGAGTTGCTAATCAATGACGTCACGTCCCTTGGTTGTCGGACGTTAAGCATCTCAAATGGCTACTAGATTTGGTACCCCGTCCCCAACCCCCCCCCCCCCCCCCCCAAAAAAAAAACGTGAAAGTTATGTTAAATACTTTGTATAAATGATTTTATTACCATTCCAATACTGAATACACATATTCAAATAGTTTGCGTGAAACCTAACATGCAAGCCTATTATGTTGGTCTTTGAATTTGAAGGTTCACTAAGTTCATAAAATATATTACAGTTAAATGTTGTTGTTTTTTTTACATTCTGGCTATAAGTGAAAGGTCAAGTGAATTTGCCTTTGCCAAAATTACCTTGCCGAAAATGCCTTTGCCGAATTTACTGTTGCCAAATTTACAGTGATTCCCTTAGGCCAATGGTATACAGCGAACATTCTCACATGATGTGTGGAAAAAATCTGTACTGCTACTTACTTTCTACATGACCCTTAATCTTTAGGATCGTTGGAGTGCCACATGTAACATGAATTCCATCTTCTCCGTTCTGCTCGCCCTTCTGTCCTTTTCATGGCACCACCCAGCCTCAATCCAATCCATGTCCTGGTATTATACCTTCCTCTGTCTTCCCATCTTTCACCCTCCTCTGATAGTTTCATGTAAGATTGTTTTGGCAAGCCACTGCGATCTCGTGATGTGACCATAGCACTCTAGTTTTTTCTCTCTATTATATAGCTAAGGGTTCGTTGCGTTGTCCAATACCATGCTAACTGCAACAGCTTAGAGCTTAGAGAATGCCTTTACGAATAATCCACGTTATTATTACAGGTTCATATTGTACATCGTAGGGGATGGCATCCCGAAGGTACTGGGTTCGAATCCTGGTTCAGACTAGGATTTTTTCCCGGGTCTGGAGGAGGGTGTCCCTGAGTCTAACCAGCTCTGATGGGTACCTGACCTTTGTTGGGGTAAAGTAAAGGACGCTGTGCATAGTGCTAGCCACACAATCACCTAGTATGCCGTAGCCACTGAAACTGGTGAACGCTTCTTCACCGGCCCTAAGGGTCAATTTGAGCCGTTGGGATACTATCTTTACTTTATATTGTATAAACCGTGTGAGACCTACGTGTAATAAACACGAAAAAGCGCTCCGTTGCTAAAAAAAAAAGCTACCCAGAATTCGATACGACAGGAAGTGAAATTGGCTTGTATTCTTAACCGTGGAGGTCAAAAGCTCAAGGCCAGCGCCATATTTGGAAGGATGGGTGGACACAGTGGGAACTGATCTGTCAGCTTTAGGTCAAACCACGTAATAGAAAAAACGCCTGATAAGTCTGACTGGAAAGAGATGATAGATCTAGGATATCCATGGATTGAAGTAGAACTTGGTAAATCTGTAAATCTAGGCTATCCATGGATTAAAGTAGAACGTGGTATATCTAGGCTATCCATGGATTGTAGAACTTGGTAGTTATATGCTATGCATGGATTGCAGTGGAACATTGTAAATCTACGTCAACCTTGGATTTCAATATAAAGTGGATAGTCGGTTGGATAAACTCCCGTGTCATCTTTTTTTTAATGCACAAGGTGTAGTACCCACTTCTTTATCTAACTACAAGCTTAATTGCCCGGCATTGCCCGTGGGGAAATAAAACAGGCCTGTATAAGCTACATATAAAAAGCGAAGTTGCTATTCGGACCCGATAGACTTAGTGATAAATAGTTAGTATTGGTTAGTTTATATAGGTTAGGGGTGGCTTTGTAGTATTTTTGGTAATAGTTAGTATCGGTAAGGTTATTAAGGATAGGGATAGATTTGGCGTTTTCTGTGCTACGTCTTATAATATATATGGTAAAACAACTATATTTTGTGTTTGTTTCCCTCTTTTTTAATGTTTTTTTATGAGTTTTAAGGAATTCTGACTGAAGCTGGGTCCGAATAGCCATTTCATGCTAAAGGGACCCGGGTGCGAATATATAAAAAATGTACACACTACAATGGATAGAAAGCCATAATAATTTTTGCTGCAAACATTTAGGAAAGTAATTTAAAATGAATATTAAAATCGGGTTAAAAATAGGCAAGTATTTTCATTAAACCAAAAGCTAAATTGCCAGGGGGAAATTAAAACAGGCCTGTATAAGCTACAGATACAAAAATTTATTAACTACGATGTGGAGAAAACTATAAATGTAATAATTTAAAAAGCAGTATTTGTTATTGAAGACATGTAAGGAAGTTATTTTTTTTTTTATAAATTAAATGTTATACTAATTGAAATTAAAAAAAAAAAATTTGAAAAAAAAAAAGGTATAGACTGGATAAATGTATTAAAAAAAGGTATAAATGTATAAAAAAGGTATAGGATAAATGGAGAATCGAGCCTGGGTCGACCCCAAGACCATCGTAAATGCTTAGGATGGTATTGGTCGACCGCAAGGAAGTCTGATACGTTATCCACACAGCTAACGAAGACGCGACAAATTGCAAAGGTGAAATAGCCATTAAGGTCAGGTGTATTTTAAATAAACCAATTTGATTGGTTAAACACACACACAGCCAGTGCCGTGGCTAGGTATTTGGGGGCCCCGGGGGCTTGGCCTCTTTAGGGTCCCCTACATTTTAACTCCTTTGGAGGCCCCCCTCAAGTAGGGGCCCGGTGGGACTTTCGAATTTGGACCCCCCTCCCCCTCCCTAGCTACGCCACTGCACACAGCGCTTTATATAGGCTATATATATATATATATATATATATATAGGGAGAGAGAGAGAGAGAGATAGTTATGCGTAATACCGATCGCCGTTCAGCGGTGACCTTGTTTGAATTCCACGATCACCCAGTTCGGTGCCACCCAAAAAAAATCACAAAAGAACATCTAAAAGAAAAGAACAAACCAAAGAAAAATAAGAACAATAACTGTGTAAAGCACTTACCGTAAAAATATGTTTCACCATTTGACGTTTAGGTTTAGCAAAAGAAAATAGAGTTGTCGTCGTTTTGTTTATTTTAACTCAAAGGGAGACACACCAATAAAGCTGCAAACACTATGTTTTGTTTGTTTGTTTGCGGTTGTTGTTAATGGCAACGGGTAACCTAAACATTGACATAAACCATTGAGGAAAAGAGCGGTGTTGGAATTGTGCATAGGCAGCATTCTCCCAATCACCTACAATTACATTCTTTTGTAATGGTTTAAACCACGGGTCGGCAAACCTTTTCATAATAGTGTGCCAAAGTAGGATTTCTAATTTGATTCGGAGTGCAGAACAACCCTACAACCCAGCACTCAATTTCTTGAAGCAGAGTCTTGCATTGCGTTTTTATGAGGTTCTACCGTCAGCGTGCCATAGAAAATCGCTCTGCATGCCGAATATGACACGCGTGCCGTAGGACTTATATACACTGTTAGCTTTTTAAACACTTATATTTGATTTCTGTATTACTGAGTGTCATGAGCTTCATAACATGCATCGTTTTTTAAATAGGACAAAATAAAAACAAAAACACTTTCCTTATCCTTTATGTGAGGCATGGAATGGGTTGCCTGAACAAACCATGAAAACCAGTAACTTAACATCATTAAAAACACTAATAAAAAATACAGGACTAGACTCAGATCACGGATGATAGTAGGACGCAATAAATCTTCGTTATAGAAGGAGCGTCTGTAATATAATATAAGATAAGATAAATAACAACATTATTTATAATAATTATAAAAATTAACGGGTTTTACGTTAAAGATGGAAATACCTCCGACGCAATAATACTATGTACAGAATAATAATAATAATATTTGTATTGTGCTGCCACCAAACATATGCAGTAGCGTATACATGATTTCGAGATGGAAGGGGCTAGGCAAAGATATATCCCCAACTGCTCACTTTATTCAATAACATTGGCCTAATATTGGCCTGAAATTCCACAAAGATCTAAAACCTTGGCCATATGTTGGGTCAATATTGCGCCAATATAATGCGCAGTTATGGGAGTGCAAAAAAAAAGTATGGAGGTTCACGCTTTGTATGACACTTTGTAAAAAAAAAAAATACAGAATCTCTCATAATATAAATGTAACAAAAGATTTTCAGATCTTATTCGAATTTGTAGAAAGACCTTAAATTTGTTTGCTTTATTTGTTCCTTTAACTTTAAATGCCACCTGGTGCAAAAGGTATATAATTTGTTTATTTGACATGTTTTCTCTTCTTGAAGGCTAACGTAAAATTGTTACCATAAATAAATACACTATTGTTCTGTTTGTTCGGTTCGACTTTTTTTTTCTTCTTTTTGTGATCAAAGGTCTTAAGATCAATAGAATACGAAAAACTAAGCAGGATAGAATATTTAAAAAGATGTCCTTGAATTTCCGTTGTTTTTCTTGTCCTGAAAACGAAAACGAAAACGAAACAAACCCTTCCGGCTATAGTTCATTGTTAGAATTGTTCGGGTGTATAATTTAAAGACTACACCGGTCAAAAGGAAATTTGTGTTGTATTTTTTTTCTTTGTTTCAGATTTCTTGAATTTTTCCATTTAGATGTAGTTTTCTTTGAGTATGTGTGTATGTCAGTGTGTATGACATCAGTGCTTCATAAAAAAAAGACAAAAGTTTAATAAGAAACGAAATCTAGAGCAGGCGTGTCAAACTCAAAAAGCACCATGGGCCGCATAAGATACTTTGAGTATACCGGCGGGCCACACCAACAAATCCGAGAAACACTGTAATCTTATTTAATTATATTTAATTAATTTGTACGACTACTACAACGGATTTATTAAGCTAAAGCCCCACAACGCAAAATATAACAATTGTAATCCAACATTTATTTAAGAACATTCAATCATTTTTACTCTTTAATCAGTGTTTTGTCCTGAGGTTTGATGCCTCCCTTTCATGACTATTTTTCGTATATCTGGCTGAAATGTATTTGCATTTTCGACCTTCATCAGGGATGTCAGCTTTGTTCTCTGATAAGTTTGTGTTAATTTTATGAAGGAAAATAACTGTTCACACACATAGGTGGAACCGAACATTGCCTTAATCCTAGTTGAAAACTTTCTGCTGTTTGTAAACTTTTCAGGAAGGTATGAATAGAAGCCAGGTATCCCGACTTCTAGATACTTTGCTTTGAAATGTAGAAACAGACTGCATTTCTAATAGCTCCATTTACAAATTTACCTCTGCTTTGACAACATCAAAGTTGAATGGTGCCGAGAATAATGCAAAATGGTATTAAAAAGATGAGAAATCACTCAATCTTTCCTGGAACTCTTTTGACAATAACTCTATGTGACTCTCATATTTAGCAAAGGTAAGTACAGATTCAGCATTGGCCTGGTTTTATAGTTCTTTGCCGTTAAGAAAATGAACCAAATTTGCACGTGACAACTGTGTCTTCCATAGGCTTAGTTTTGTAATGAAACACTTGATGTCGTCGTACAACTGAATGATGAGTTGTTTTTTTTTGCTTTGTAATTTCAAAATAAGATATAAATAAATAAATAAATATGAGACTTATATAGCGCATATCCCGTTCCTGTTGGGAACAGTTCTATGCGCTGCTGTAAACATAGTGCTGCCTGCTGGCGCAAATACGTTTACAGGCCCAAAACTCCTGCAGGGTGACAGGGATCCGCCGGTGGCAGGGATAGAACCCGCTACCTGTCCGATGGTTTTTGGTTGACAGTCCGGTGTGCTAACCACTAGACCAGCCGCTTTCATAAGGCAATGCTTTGCGAAATCTCTTCCACTGTAAGATTTCCCACTAATGGCGACCATTCGGCTGAGTTCATAACTTGCTGTAATGGAAGCGACATTGGCTTGATCTATTTTTGTAAGACACGTCTGTTGCTGTATCAAGTTAGCCTTCAATTTGTGGAGTATTGAAACCCGCATTAAGCCCTCTTATTAATCGCAGGATCGAAGGTTGGTTTCATAATGTCTTTTTAAGTTGTACTCTTTTGCCGTGGCAATGCTGTTATATTAATACCAAAGTATTAAAACTGCAATTTTCGCCAATTGCAGTAGGCCTATACTTTGTGCGGGCCGCACAAGAGCTTGCAAAGGGCCGCATGCGGCCCGCGGGCCGCACGTTTGACATGCCTGATCTAGAGCAAACATTTTGTTAAAGGTTTTAAATTGTGTAAGGAACGCAGTGTGGTCGAGTCGAGTCCTGGTGAAGGCTAGAATTTGTTCCCTGGGTCTGTAGGTCGTCCCTGAGTCCACCCTGCTCTGATGGGTACCTGACTTTAGTTGGGGTAAAGTAAAGACGGCTGTGCATTGTGCTGGCCCCACAATCTCCTAGTGTGCCTTGGCCACGTAAACTGGTGAACGCTGCGTCACATTCCCCATTGTTCAATTTGGTCCAACGGGTACTTCACTTTTCTTTTAATTGCTTATTGTTACTGTCCAGTTTGTATATTGTTCTAATATATCATTTTCAAAATTTCTTCTCGCATTGTATTATGTCACATTACTCATTGTAATGCGTACGCAAGGAAAACTCGCTCTGCATTAAAAAAAAATTATTTTTTTTATTAATCTATATGTTTGCATTTATATAATTACGCACACTGGTAAATATACGCATCCATACATAAAATGGGATGCCTGAAAAAAATCCAGTAACTAAACATCATTGAAATCACTAGGCCTATTGCAAACCTATAGTCAAGTACCCGTCAGGGGTGGGTAAACCCTCGGTACGCCAGTCGAACGCGCTGCCAGCCGGCCACCGTGTCCCTGTGTGTGATATTGCAGAATCGTATTGTGATCTTTTTTACTCTATCAAATTCTGCATCAAAACAATTTTCTCTAAAAAAAATATTTTGTATCTTATCAAACTTTCCTTTTAAAATATGTCCAAGACATAGACCAACACACACACACAGACAAACAGATACTCTCCTTTTCTCCCTTATACACACATACACACACACATACTCTGTCTCTTTCTCTGTCTATCTCTCTTTTTTGCTCTTTGTCCCTCACACACAAACACACAAGCACATGCCATTGATGAAAATATAAGAAAAAAATTTTTCGCTCAATTATTTAGGTTTTTCATGACACCCGTTAGCCAATTAGAGTTTTTTTTCCCTTTCTGTTTCTTGTTAAGCGCTGTAAGATCTAAAGCTTAGACGAAAAATACATTCTGGAATCTGGTCGGGATAAACGTATCTAATCTGTGGGATCGTTTTCCTGGGCTCGTTGCCAGGCTTTTGAAACTGGTTTAGCTATTTAACTTTGTGGCAGAAATTTGTCGTAAGGTAAAGTATCCCGTAGGACCAAATTGATCATCGGGCCGGTGACGCTGCGTTTGCGGAATTTATAAGTCTCTAAAAAAAAAACAACGGACGAGCCCTACGGGCTCTATATTCCAGGGTGTAACGTATTAGGAGTGAGCTGTGGGGGGAGGGCACACCAAAGCTCTGTCTGGGCTCCAAAGGCGTGGTGTGCCGTGTAACAGGGAAGGTTTCCACAGCCCAGCTTATTATTAACTGCGGTTCCCCAAGGATGATTATCGTGGTGGCTCGCCCGTAAACCTGCAATGTCCTCCGGTAGCGCAAATCCTATACTATAGGTACAGGTATCCAGGCAGCGGGAGGGTCTTCGAGACGAGTTAGCAACGTCTTTACTAACTCCCCTCCGGGGCCACAGGTCAACATGATGCAAGGGATAGCGGGACATCCGGAACCGCTGCTGTAGCTGTCCCCCCATGCTTTCGCCCGCCGGTGTAAACGCAATGTTATCGTATCAGCGGTTTACACACTTCGCCAACTTTGTGGCCCATGGGTACAGAAGTGCAGCGTTCACCAGTTTCTGTGGCCACGACATACTAGGGGATGTCCGGTACCCATCAGACCTGCATAGACTCACGGACAGTCTCGAGTCAAGGGTATAAAAATCTCAGCCTTCATCAGGATTCAGTCCAGGACCTTCAGTAAGCCAGTCGAACGCGCTACCTGCTCGACCACTTTGCCCTATGTGAAATTAATAAATGGCCTGAAAGATGATAGATGAAAGATGAAAGATGATAGATGAAAGATGATAGATGAAAGATGATAGATGAAATATGATAGATGAAAGATGATAGATGAAAGATGATAGATGGAAGATGATAGATGAAAGATGATAGATGAAAGATGATGGATGAAAGATGATAGATGAAAGATGATAGATGAAAGATAGATGAAAGATTATAGATGATATATGAAAGATATAAATGATAGATGATAGATGATAGATGAAAGATTATAGATGATATATGAAAGATGAAAGATGATAGATGAAATATGATAGATGAAAGATGATAGATGAAAGATGATAGATGAAATATGATAGATGAAAGATGATAGATGAAAGATGATAGATGATAGATGATAGATGAAAGATGAAAGATGATATATGAAAGATGATAGATTATAGATGAAAGATGATAGATGATAGATGAAAGATGATAGATGATAGATGAAAGATGATAGATTATAGATGAAAGATGATAGATGATAGATGAAAAATGATAGATGATAGATGAAAGATGAAAGATGATAGATGATAGATGATAGATGATAGATGAAAGATGATAGATGATAGATGAAAGATGATAGATTATAGATGAAAGATGATAGATGATAGATGATAGATGATAGATGAAAGATGATAGATTGTAGATTATAGATGATAGATGAAAGATGATAGATTATAGATGATAGATGATAGATGATAGATGAAAGATGATAGATGATAGATGATAGATGAAAGATGATAGATGCTTAACATAAGAATAAAATTATTTTGTTGAATATTTAAAATTGAATAGTATAGTATTCAAAGGGCTCTTTAGTAATTTGTTGGAAGTCAGAGATTAAGTTTTGTAAGTTATATAAGCTTAAAGAAATATTATTTATTGTAAATAAAATAAAAACAACTATTTGATAGAGAAAGAAATTTTTATTCTCAATAACAAATTATTTTAATAGAGGTTTATACATGAGAACAGGAGCACATCGGCCGAGCGGCAGCGCGTTCGACTGGCGATCCGAAAGTTCTGGGTGTCGAATCCTGGTTCAGGCTAGAATTTTTAATCCGGGACCTGAGTGTATTCCTGAGTCTGCCCAGCTCTTATGGGTACCTGACACTAATTGGGGGACAGTAAAGGCGGCTGGGCATTGTGCTGGCCACACATCCCCTCGTATGCCTAAGGGTACTTTAGCTATACATGAAAACATTTACCATTATTTGAGTAAAATAAAAAATATAGATTTCTTTCACCTTGCGCCAAGTCAGAATTCACTTAAGGTTCAAGTATTTCCACCTTGCGCCAAGTCAGAATTCACTTAAGGTTCAAGTATTTCCACCTTGCGCCAAGTCAGAATTCACTTAAGGTTCAAGTATTTCCACCTTGCGCCAAGTCAGAATTCACTTAAGGTTCAAGCATTTCCACCTTGCGCCAAGTCAGAATTCACTTAAGGTTCAAGTATTTCCACCTTGCGCCAAGTCAGAATTCACTTAAGGTTCAAGTATTTCCACCTTGCGCCAAGTCAGAATTCACTCAAGGTTCAAGTATTTCATTTGTATAAGTTAGTTCAAGTTTTATTGTATTTTTATTTTTTGACTTGGACAAAGATTTAGATTTACTTCATCAAATTATCAGCGAATCGTTTTTCTTAATAAGAAAAACACTGAATTCATATTCGTTCTTGATTGCTTTGGCTGCAAACAAAAATAATTATATTTGTCATAAATCTCTTCTACTTTCTGACTATTTCAATACATCGTACTCATCCTTTCATAAAGCCTGGCTTCCTTCTGTCTTTCGGGATGAATCTAGCAGTCACGGCAGTCCACCAGTCCGGTCACTGATCAAGCCCTGAATATCTTGTAGAAGAGAGTAGCCCTTTGGAGGTCTTCCGCGTGCCACTGAAAATGCTCTGCGTGCACACGCATGCCATAGGTTGCCGATCCCTAGTCTAAACATTATCATTCGTTAGTCAAGATGGGGATCTAACACCTATTATTATTGATTAAATTTTCATGTCACTTTAACTGATTTGTCATTTAATTTTATTTGTAAACAGTTACTACAAGCGCATTGTTATCGTTAAGAGAAATTGATACGTAGTAATCATACAAACTGGGTAGTTAATGTAAGGTTCGAAAATATACATTTACATTCTTTAGTCACAAATTTTTTTTAATACAATTAGCAGTTCTGATCATTTCTAAGTTATAAATTGTAAGCCATACATTTTTTTTATAAAAGAAAAAAGAAATATATTACACATTTTATCTCAAATAAAACGTGTCGATTATCTCCCTTTAAGTAAAAACCATTTCCGCGTTTGATACAATATTGATGCCAAAAAAGTTATGTATTGTAATATAGCAAATATTGCTGAATAATGATTATTTCTTTATATGAATGCGACATTATGGTATTCATTACTAGATTTAATTATCAGAGGATTAAAATAATTTACGTTAAACAGTTGTAAAAAAAACATTTCCTGCATCAATTGTTTGTACATTAATAATTACGGAAATTAGATAATAGCATCATCATCATCAGTGGAGCTACATCCCATGGAGGGCTCTGGCCTGCCTCGCCACCTCCTTTTATAAATGTGTTTCAAAATTACTACTTATATGTATGTTTAATTAAAGAAGATGAGCATAAGAATACTTTTAAATGTAATTAGTCTACATTAATTAATGAGCGCCTTTGCCTTGAATGCTTTTCGCTTATTGTATTATGTGAGATACATATTTAGTCACTTCTGAGTGGTGAAGTAGTGTTGTGTAGGTGATCTTATGTATACTTAAAAAAGCTTTCAACTATGATCAATTCTGATCACAAGTGTAAGTTAAACTAAAAGCTGAAAGTAAAAGAGCGAAAGCCTAGCTGTTTAGAACAGGGGTCGGCAACCATTTGATAATAGTGAGCCAAAGTAGGATTTCTAATTAATTCATCGTGCCGATACCCCACTCTAGCACTCAATTTCTTGTTAAAGAGACTTGAATCGGCATAGTGGGGGTCCTCCGCGTGCCGTTAAAAAAAAACGCTCTGCGTGCCAAGTCTGTCACGCGTTCCGTAGGTTGCCGACCTCTGCTCTAGTGTTTCTACGTTTAGAGATTTAACTAATGGCATTAATCTTGTCATTTGCGAATATTCGATTTTGTGTCATAAATAATGGAAATGGTCAAATATTTAAATATACAAATATAATTAGTCTAAAGTGTTTATTAGGTGTATAACGAAATAATGAAACTATATTATGGTATACTAAATGAAAATGAGCGGTTACTGTCAACATTTAACTTTTTAAAAAAGTTTTCAGGTTGATTTAACGTTAAAGAAACACCCATCACGTGACTATTCTAAATTCAGGATAGTATATTATAACGTTTTAATGCGCTTAAAACGCCCCCCCCCCCCCCCACACACACACTACACGCACGAGTTGGTCAGTCCGCCCTCATCAACGCCTCGTGGACTTATTCTATTTTAGTTTAAAGATCTATCGATTGCCTCCCTTTCGATTCTATTTTTTTTTTATGAAAAAGGAAAGACTTTTGTTGATATTGGCCGGTGAGCTATGTACTGAATCAACTCAGTGAATAGAATCTGGACAAGTAACCCGTGAGTGCATAATAATAAAAAAAAAAGAACTGTGGGGGTGATTTGGCTCATTCAATCGGGACACAATAGTCACACAACGGAGTGGCTGGGGTTGTCAATATGACTTGTAGTTATTATCTGGATCATCAGCTCTCGATCCATCAGTGTAACGAGTCCAATTGTTCCACGTTGGCTTTGTTATCCAATCCTGTGTAATACATATAGCATTCCGAACGTTCACAGCGAAGTGGCGTTTATCGACGAGTTATCAACGGTTTATCGACGGGTTATCGATGAGTTATCAACGAGTTATCGACGAGTTATCTACGTGTTATCGACGAGTTATCTACGTGTTATCGACGTGTTATCGTCGAGTTATGGACGGCTGTAAAATCCCAATGTCTTTTTTTTATATAGAAATTCAGCTTGATTAGAATTTCCTTGTCCATTAACAAGATTTTGTATTAATTTGTTAAATATTGTTTTATTGAGTTTTTCAAAACGTTTCCATTTGAGTTTTGTGATTACATATTTGATGGACAAGATTTAGTTTTTTAAATACTATTTGTTACGTTATCACATTTCCAATGAAATAGTTTATTAGGCCACAGTATCCCATAGGATGCCGTTACCTATAGAATAGTGCAGGTCTCATTGCCAGCTTGACTTAATAGATTTCTTAGCTTTAATGTAGGCCATCAACATGTTTATTATGCTCTAAAGCAGAAGTCGGGCAACCTTTTGATAATAGTGTGCCGAAAAAGGATTTCTAATCAATTCAGCGCGCCAACTGTCTAAAAGTCCTCTTCTCTTTTCTTGTTGAAAAGACTTGCATTGGCTTTTTTTATAAACTCTTTGGCGTGCTATTTAAATTCGCTCTGCGTGCCAAGTTTGGCACGCTTGCCGTAGGTTGCCGACCCCTACTCTAAAGGCCCAAGAAGTGTTGTATTTGTTTTGTTTAAGTCATCAAGTGTAATATGATTGCTTATTACTCTGTACTAAAAGTATTAACCGATATTATTTTAAGAAGATTAGCTTCTTTTTTTTTTACGTTTTGTTTTTATTCCTTTTAGCCTAAAGACGTATTGTGTATTTTAATCTGATTATATCGAACTAGTTTGTCGTAGTACAGAGAAAGTCTACTGGAACACATACACAATAGATACAAGTTACATTGGCCTTGTTTGTGTCATTGTGTTGATTTGAAAATTGTTTCATTGCTGTGTTATTTTTACCGTAATAGTGTTAAGTTTATAAAGTTTCATTGATGTGCTCTTTATATCATAATAGTGTTAAGTTGATAAAGGTTTCATTGTCGTGTTGTTTATATCATAATAGTGTTAAGTTGATAAGGTTTCATTGTCGTGTTGTTTATATCATAATAGTGTTAAGTTGATAACGTTTCATTGTCGTGTTGTTTATATCATAATAGTGTTAAGTTGATAAGGTTTCATTGTCGTGCTCTTTATATCATAATAGTGTTAAGTTGATAAGGTTTCATTGTCGTGTTGTTTACATCATAATAGTGTTAAGTTGATAAGGTTTCATTGTCGTGTTGTTTACATCATAATAGTGTTAAATTGATAAGGTTTCATTGTCGTGTTGTTTACATCATAATAGTGTTGTGTTATATTGTGTTTACTCGACATGGTTCTAACCAGTTTTTTTTATTATTATCACTTTCTATGCATCTTTTTCTCTTTTCTCTTTCTGTCTCTTTTAGATCTCTTTTATTTCGTCTAGAACTATTTCTGTCCATCTGTTATTATTCTAGTTCCTCTGTATTTCATTTCCTCTATAAAGTATTATATATATAGATTTAAAAACATCTCTTTATATTAAAGCTTCTAATCTACTATTTCCTCTATTCGTTTCTCTAATCATCCCAATCTTCCTTTTTTTGAATACACTATATCTATTTCTGACGAATACCGATCTGATCATAAGGTCGCCTTAGAGGTTATTTCTGTTCTCTTTGAATCTCTTTTCTACCACAAATCTTTTTCTCTAATTTTTTGCTCTCTTTTTGGTTTCTTTTTCTCCATTTTTTCTTCACAAACGAAAACAAGAACATCAACCCACTAACATCTTAATTTCATCAACTTGTTTAATTTTAAGGATGTAGCATTGATTTTAATGGTGATAGTGTTACTCTTCTATTGATTTCTCTGCCACCAAAACTGTCTGTTGTCTCAGAGGTGCTATTGAGGACTTAATCAAACAACGAGCGCATGGGCGAGTGCGTAAATTCCGAGGGCCTTACTTCACTTCACGCAGCCTTAACTTTTGCAGCTTTATACTACTTTGTATACCACTTTGTTTAGGTTTTATTAATGGGACTTTAATATCTTTTTTTTTTGTCTTTATCAATGATGAAGGGTGACTTTCCTCAGACATATTTTTTCCCTCCGTTGTCATGGCGATAGCGTACAAAGGCCCGTAATTAAAGGGCAGGCGAGCACGAAACCTTGTCGTTGAAGTAAATCATTCATCACATTCTGGCGTGCGTGTCAGATAGATTTCATGTATGTTTATGCAAATGTGTATGTGTGTGTGAGAGAGAGAGAGAGAGAGTGAGCGAGAGAGTCTGTGTGTTTGTTGTGTGTATGCGCTAGTGTAATTAGATCAATTGTTAAACTAGCATTGAAAAGTCCGATGTCTAGACTGCTAGACTTAAGCATTAGAATATGTATAACTCTATATTTGAATGTACTAATCACATTATAACATGTTATGTCTGGTGTTATTTGATCAACCAACACTATCACAGTGCAGTATTTTAACGTGTTATCAATATTTGTTTTGTATAACTCTATATTTGAATGTACTAATCACATTATAACATGTTATGTCTGATGTTATATGATCAACCAACACTATCACAGAGCAGTATTTTAACGTGTTATCAATATTTGTTTTGTATAACTCTATATTTGAATGTACTAATCACATTATAACATGTTATGTCTGGTGTTATTTGATCAACCAACACTATCACAGTGCAGTATTTTAACGTGTTATCAATATTTGTTTTGTATAACTCTATATTTGAATGTACTAATCACATTATAACATGTTATGTCTGGTGTTATATGATCAACCAACACTATCACAGTGCAGTATTTTAACGTGTTATCAATATTTGTTTTGTATAACTCTATATTTGAATGTACTAATCACATTATAACATGTTATGTCTGGTGTTATATGATCAACCAACACTATCACAGTGCAGTATTTTAACGTGTTATCAATATTTGTTTTGTATAACTCTATATTTGAATGTACTAATCACATTATAACATGTTATGTCTGGTGTTATTTGATCAACCAACACTATCACAGTGCAGTATTTTAACGTGTTATCAATATTTGTTTTGTATAACTCTATATTTGAATGTACTAATCACATTATAACATGTTATGTCTGATGTTATATGATCAACCAACACTATCACAGAGCAGTATTTTAACGTGTTATCAATATTTGTTTTGTATAACTCTATATTTGAATGTACTAATCACATTATAACATGTTATGTCTGGTGTTATTTGATCAACCAACACTATCACAGTGCAGTATTTTAACGTGTTATCAATATTTGTTTTGTATAACTCTATATTTGAATGTACTAATCACATTATAACATGTTATGTCTGGTGTTATATGATCAACCAACACTATCACAGTGCAGTATTTTAACGTGTTATCAATATTTGTTTTGTATAACTCTATATTTGAATGTACTAATCACATTATAACATGTTATGTCTGGTGTTATATGATCAACCAACACTATCACAGTGCAGTATTTTAACGTGTTATCAATATTTGTTTTGTATAACTCTATATTTGAATGTACTAATCACATTATAACATGTTATGTCTGGTGTTATTTGATCAACCAACACTATCACAGTGCAGTATTTTAACGTGTTGTCAATATTAGTTTTGTATAACTATATATTTGATTTTACTAATCACATTATAACATATTATGTCTGGTGTTATATGATCAGCCATTTGAAAAAACAACAACAGTCCAGTATTTTAACGTGTTGTCAATATTTGTTTTGTATAACTATATATTTGATTTTACTAATCACATTATAACATATTATGTCTGGTGTTATATGATCAGCCAATTTAAAAAAAAAAAAACAGTCCAGTAATTTAACTGTGTTGTCAATATTTGTTTCATGTATTGTTGCATAAAAGTAAAAGTTGGATCAGGATGACCAGTCCATTGGAATTTGTTGTGTTTACGTGGATAGAGGTCACTGGGTCATCTTGTACATCGTCCTAACTTACCCACCCCGATTGGTCGGAAGTTATGACATCCTCAGACTGGTTTTCATGAGCGTTAGAGTGCTGACGGCTTGAGTCGAGAAGCAGTTGTTTGTTTTTCATCGCTTTTACTTGTTAGTTTTATGTAATAATATGTTAATTAAAGATAGTTTTCCTCGACGTTCGTTATTTGATTTCAAATTCATATGACCAACCCTAGACAACTGCCCGAAACACTGTCTGATCTAATTTTATACATTACAGACACTCCTTCTATAAAGAAGATTGCGTCCGACGTTCACCCGTGGTCCGAGTCTAGTCTTGCATTTTTATTCGTGTTTTAATGTCTTTAGTTTCTTTGCATCGATTGTAAGGTTGTCTAGGGTTGGTCATGTGAAGCCGGCTGGTCCAGCGGTTAGTTGACCGGACTGTCAACCAAAAAAAACAACTGACACGTCGCGGGTTCTATCCCTGCCACCGACAGATCCTTGTCGCCCTGCAGGAGTTTTGGGCGTAGTGGACGTAATAAACTTATATCTAGAAGGAACGTCTGTAAACTTATAAGATAAACTATGTTCTAAGGTGCCAGGTTAATTATTATAATGAAAACATTTTTATTGGAATGATCAGAAAATAAAATGATACATCTTTGACGTTTTCTTTTATATTTTATCATTAAGCGGACTAGTTGGGATAACTTTTAATTAGATATTTAAAAGTAAAGTACCCGTCAGACCAAATTGATCATAGGACCGGTGAAGCAGCGTTCACCAGTTTCAGTGGCCACGGCATACTAGGGGATGTGTAGCCAGCACTATCTTCAGCCGCCTTTACTTTACCCAACAAATGTCAGTTACCCATCAGAGCCGGGTAGACTCAGTGACAATCTCAAGTTCAGTGAAATTATTTTAGCCTTCACCAGGATTCCAACACAGGACCTTCAGTAAGCCTGCCGAAAGCTATTAAATATTTAATATTAGACATTTAATCCTCCATAATTATGGGTTAAGTCGATTTAGTAAATAATTTATTCTCTTTTTCTGCATTCTCTCTCTCTCTCTCTCTCTCAGTTTCCAATATTCTTTCTTTCTGAACAACTTGCACAGTTGAGAGTTTAAAAATTTAAATATTACGTTCAACAGCCCTATCTCATTAACAACTCATTAAAATATAATTACAAATTTACAAACTACATATTTCTATAGCGCTATTCATAACAAAATCTTCGAATGCGCTTTACATTTACCATATGTTATTAAAATAAATCGAAAAAGTGTGTTTTTAATTTTGTTTTTAAAATGTCTATATTATCCGCTTGTTTAATTGTGTTCGGAAGTTCATTCCACCATAGAGGTGCTACAACGCTGTAGGAGTGAGCTGCAAATGTTTCTTTTTTTACGCTTGGTACCTATAACTCCAGAAGGATTTAATTTAAACGCAGTCCTCTGTTCTCTGATGTGTGTAGCTCGACCATGGATCTCATGTACTTGGGGAGATTGACCATGAAGGCTTTTATGATCGTAGGACACAATAATTCTATAAAACGGGTGTCTACAATATATAGATCTAATATAAGATAGTTAGCAAGAATAATTTCCATATTTGTAAGCAAAAAAAAATAAAAAAATTGAAATGTATTTTGTCGATCACTGTCTTTACTCCCCATTTTTTTGTTTGAGTGTGTGCCAAGAATCTTGACCCACTTATCAGTTCCTCTGACAGAAATGCCAACACCTGAACTCCTTTGACCTATTTACCTTGACATTGATCCAGGACACGCGGACATGTTAATTTTTTTTTTACATGTTTGTTTGCACCGATGAAATTATTTCCCCTCATTAAAAAAAATAATCATCTGGCATGTTTATATTTGAACAGAAAGGGGGGGGGGGGAGAATGTTTGAGTTATTAAAGATTATTGACGTTATTATTACTTCATATTTATGGTAGGTATGAGGACGGTTAATAATAACACTAAATATGTAATAGCTATATGTTATATGTTATATGTTATATGTTATAGACACCCTTTCCGTACAGAAGATCACACGACTATTTAAATCATTAAATCTAAAAAAAACAACACTAGAGGTTAGAAGTGCAAACTTAAAGCATTTAATTGTAACATAAAAACTTTATTCGCTCCTTCTATAAAGAAGGTTGTTGTGTCATACGCCAGGGGTCGGCAACCTTTTGATAATTTAGTAGGATTTCTAATTCAGTCAGCGTGCCAATAGCCTAAAACTAATCCTGTTCAAGCACTCAATTTTTTTTTAGAAGAGGCATGAATTATTGCTTTCTGGGCTGTCCCGCGTGCCATTGAAAATTGCTCTGCGTGCCAAGTCTGGCCCGCGTGACGTAGGTTGCCGACCCCTGTCCTACGCTCATTCGTGGTCCGAGTCTAGTCCTGCATTTCTATTAGTCTGGGTGTTTTAAATCATGTTAAGTTACTGCTTTTCCTGGTTTGTTCAGGTAACCCGTTCCATGGCTCGGATCTGACTGACGGATTCTTGACCATTGTCCAGTAGTACCTATCGGCTATTTTAACAGATATATCAATTTTACTCACTAGAAATAAAATAAACAACTTACAATTAAAATGTCTTCTGTTTGATGCGCAATGTCTCTTATGAAGTCTAAAACTTTGTGACATTCCTTGTCATATAATAAGGTTACGTCATTGCTATTATTAGATTGTGTATTAATGTATTGATCAGGCTGAGATTTTAAAATTTTACTAGTCCAACATGTTTCTTTTTTACCCCCCGAATCGAGTTTTCTCCCCTTCCGCATCTCCTGTATTTCCGGCAACTAGCGGTTGAGTCGCAGGGCCATTTTATTTCCATTTGTGACTATGGTCTGTTATGAACCATTGGCCCTCCATTAGGCCATGTCCAAGTTGTTATACATAACTCTATATTCTAACAGAGTCTCTTGTTATCCATAAAACTACATTCTATATCAAGTCACTAATTATCCAATAAACACTAGATGCTATAGTAATCCAACCTACCCACACCTTACATAGGCCTATACTTTAGTCTGTTGGACCGTTGGGGCGCCACAGATGACATGTACACCAGCCACCGCCATTCATCCCGTCTCTCAGCCCTTCTCATTGCGTCACACAGTTTTATTCCTGTCCACTCCCTGATGTTGTCCTCCCATTGTTTTCTTTGTCGTCCTCTCTTTCTCTCTCCTCTGGTGGTGCCGTGCAGAATGGTTTTCGCAAGCCCGTTGGTTCTTGTTATGTGACCATACCATTCTAAGTTTCCTTTTCTTGACTGTGGCCAGCAGGTGGTTGTAATGTCCATTTTTTTTCTGGAGTATCCTTTTTCGTATCTGCTTATTGGAGATGTGGTCCTTATAGGAGGTACCGAGCTGCTATAGTAATCACTTACTTCCTTATTAAATAACGCTTCTTCTTCTTTAGGTGCCAGGTCTGGAACAGACTTCGGCGGTCATGACTCTCCATTCTTTTATGTTGTTGTTCGTGGCCCATTCGTTCAGGCTTTCTACATATGTCAGCCTTTGTCTTCCTCTGTCTCTCTTTCCAGATATTTTCCCACACAAAACCAGTCTTTCTATACCATTTTTCCTATAGATGTGTCCTAGGAATTTCATCTGTCTATTTCTAATGGTTTTAATGAGTTCTCTTGAGGTACATGCTGTTTTCAACACCTCTGCATTAGATTTCTTTTCAGTCCATGATATTCTCATCATCCTTCTTAAAAACCACATTTCTACTGCTTCCCAATCTTTTCCTTGTTTCATTATCGCTACGTAACGCTACAACAGTTATTATGCATGAAATTAATTCAATTATTGGCTTAATCTTTTCTTAAACAGTTAAAGCAAAAAACACACATCACAAATGAATAATAATAAATAATTATTTAAAGAAAAAAAATAAACTAATTAACTAAACCAAACATATATAAAAAATTCGTTTTCTTTAATTACGCTAAAAGGCTAATGAAAATATTGTCATATGAAATAAATATTTTGTTTAAACATTCTAGCTAGGATGATACAATAGCATATTATGATAGAAAAAAAAATCTAATATAATATTTCGCTTGCGTCTGTTTTCCTATTATTCAAATTTTTTCGTAAACATCTTAAAACTTCTACACACAAAAAAAACGTGTTAGTTTTTTTTTTTATTATTATTATTTTTTAATCTAGCAGCTAGAAATCTCTAATTAATTAAAATAACGAATGATACAAGTAATTCAGTAGATCAAAGGGAAGTAAAAAAGAAAGTAGTAAGTGCCCTTTGTTTTTCTTTTGTTTTGGGGACGTTGTTTTATTTAAGCATTTTCTGGTAGGTTAAATGCTCAAAGAAGATTTAATTACTTTCTACAATAACAAGCGCAGCGTGTGGCTGTGGGAAGACTTCTTATACTGTGAAGCCGGCTGGCCTAGCGGCTAGATCACCGGACTGTCAACCAAAAACCATCTGACAGGTCGCGGGTTCTAGCCCGGCCGCCGACGGATCCCTGTCGCCCTGCAGGAGTTTTGGGCCTGTAAACATATTTGCGCCAGCAGGCCGCAGTGTGTTTACAGAGCGCACTGAGCATGCTGAAATAGCATGGATAGAAGCGCTATATAAGTAACCAATTTAATTTAATTTTTAATTTTACTCGACAGAATATAGAGTATCCGTTGGACCAAACTAATCGTAGGGCCGGTAAAGACAGTTTCTGTGGCAACGGAATACTGTAAGGATTGTGTGACCAGCACAATGCCCAGACACGCCTTTTTCTTTACACTTACTAATGTCAGGTAACCATCAGAGTTGGGTAGAATCCGGGACACCCTTCAGACCCGGGAAAAAAAATCGAACCCAGGACCTTCGGTACGTCAGCCTTACGCGCTACCGCTCGGCCAGCGTGCCACGTGACAACATATACACAACATGATTAATACAAGGAGTTGTTTCTTTTTTAAAAAAATGGAATCTCATAGATTATAATTAATGGGGTGCGGTGAACGAGCAGCAGCGAACTAGAGGTCCTGAGTTCGGATCCTGGTCAAAGGTACGATTTGTTACCGGGTCTCGAGGGTGTCCCTGAGTCTACCCAGCTCTGATGATACAACATCTTTGTGTCACATTCTATAAAGTGTTCTAACAATTTCGTAATATGTTCTATAAAGTGTTCTTACAATTGTGTAACATGTTCTATAAAATATTCTTAAAATTTTCTAACATCTCTCTCTCTCTATATATATATATAGTAGACTGCGTGTGTGTTCAACCAATCATGTTAGTTAATTTTAAGACACGTGACCTTTTTGTCTCATATTATACTTTTGCGATTTCACTTCGGACATGTGTCTTCGCTAGCTAAGTGGATAACGTATCGGACTACCATGCGGGCGACCCAGGTTTGATTCTCCAGTTAGTCTATACCTTTTTTCTACAATGAATTTTATTAAATTACTTTCCGAAAAGTTTTTGGTGAAAAATATTTTTTTTTTAATTACTAGATTTATAGCTCTCTGTTCATTGCAGTTTATAATTTTTTTAACCCTTACAGTCCCGGGCGCGTATATAGCGGAACTGAAGGCAGCATAGATAGAAGTAGGTCGGTACAGGAAGGGTTAATATGTAGCTTACGCAGGCCAGATTTATTTGTTACCAGGGCAACGCCGGTGAATTTATTGTTTTCTATAAAGTGTTACCACAATTTTGTAACATGTTCTATAAAGTGTTCTAGCATTGCGCAACCTGTTTTATCGTTGTTTCAATTTCCCTCCTTGCACCAGCCATCAAGCCTACACCCCTTCCCTTACACCAGTCTACCCCCCCCCTGCTTTCCCACCGATGTCTGTATGCTATTTCCCAAAGTCTGATCCTTCTTCCGGTTGATATCAGCGCCATCTATTTTGTTTTTCCCCGCGCTGTTCTGCAGCGGTCATTTCAATCCCATCAGTCTTCATCCAACAAAAACTGCCAGACGCGTTAGTCTATATTATCTCTTTCTCTGTCTGCCATTGTTTATGTCTCTGTCCATTGCTCTCTCTCTCTCTCTCTCTCTCTCTCTCTCTCTTTCTCTGTCTAAGTCTTTATCTCAACTATTTCTATCTTTATGACTATGTATCTGTCTAAGTCTTTGTCTCTGTCTATGTCTAAAGCTTTGTCTCTGTCTATGTCTATAGCTTTGTCTCTGTCTATGTCTATAGCTTTGTCTCTGTCTATGTCTATAGCTTTGTCTCTGTCTGAGTCTGTCTCTAAGTCTATGTTTAAGTAATTGTCTCTGTCTCAGTCTAATTGTATGTCTATGTATCTGTCTCTGTCATTGACTTTGTCAATACCGCTGTCCGTCTCTTTTCTATTGTCGGTATTGTATGCTGTCGTCCTATCTAAAATTCCCGCCGGACCAATACAGTAATGAATTACAGTGAAACATCGTGTTAATCACTTAATCCGCAGTCATACATCAACTAATCTTTGTTCGCCGAATGGTCTAATTAATTCACGTTGTGGGGGGGGGGGGGGGGGGAGGGGGAATTCTACACATGGGGCGGGGGAGGGGGGTCACGTGACGACACATCAGGGAAAAGTGGGAAGTAGGCAGGGATTTTATTATTTAAATTTTGGTTCTCATTCGTCAAACGGAACACAAGCAATAAATTAATGAAAGAAAATGTACTGTATATATTTTACACATTTAAACATTAATTATTCATGATTTTTATTCAAAACGGTATATCTTTTGTTTAAATCAAAGAATCTTTTAATAATATCAATATTCAAACGACTTCAGTGAAATATAAAAAAAAGTTATTATAAAGTTAACGTTTGATATTCAAATGACTTGATTGAAGAAATTGTATAATATTAACTTATAAGAAATGGGTTAAAGTTAAACTGTAAGAAACGTAGGAGCAAACATTGGACTAAAGATATTTATAAGACCATTGACTAAAATAATTTTGAACACTACAATTTTAAAGAATTCTCTTTTTTCCTAACTATAAGTGAGGTATTTACTTCGTTTCAGTATGTAATAGAGCTCACTAAACCAATAAAACTATAGCATCCAATGGAAATTTTAATAGTTTTCACCTTGTCAATAATAGGCCTACTATAACATCCATAAGATAGTATAATATTGTTCACTTAGTCAATAATACTGTAACATTCCTAAGAAAGTATAATATTGTTCACTTAGTCAATAATACTGTAATATCCATAATAAATTATAATAGTCTTCACTTAGTCAATTATACTGTCACATTCCAAAGAAAGTATAATATTATTGTCCACTTAATAATAATACTGTAACATTCGTAAGAAAGTATAATATTTTTCACTTTGTCAATAATACAGTAACATTTATAAAAATGTTTCATAAATTTCACTTTGTCAGTAATACTAGAACAACCTTCAAAAATGTTTAATTAAATCTAGTTTTTCATTTGACCTACATTTTAATTCTTTAAAAAAAAGAAACATTTTGAAAAATCGATTTTTAAATATAAAATTCTTTTTTTAATGTATTTTTTTGTTGGTAAAATGCTGTAGTTTTTTAGATTATTTTTTTAAGGTATCTCGCCATTATCATGTCTTTTTTTTTCTTTTTCTAAACACTTAAAATCGAGGATAAAATGTAGGTCACGTGTGACCCAGTAGGGGAGGCTACTCGAAATAAAAACTTGAAGAAACGACAAATGGTAAAATATTTATTTTTTCAACAAGTTCAGTTTTTGAAACGTAAAAGAAGGGGAGTAAAAAATACTTGAATTTTTAAAAAGACAACTCCGTTGCTTCAATTGTGATGGACTAAAAATTATTGCAACCAAACATTTAGAATTATAATATCTTTTTATTTTCTGTAGACGGACAAATAAGGAATGTAGATTTGTAGATATTCATGACTGTATATACAATGGTAGTGGTCGATAGAAAGATATATACGGTAGATATTTATATAGATAGTTAGATAGATAGATAGATAAATAGTTGATATATAGATAAATAGATATTTAATATTTATATGGATATGTAAAAAATATATATATATATAGAGAGATAATTGATAGATAGATATTTATAAAGATAGGTAGATAAATAGATACATATTTGATAGATAAGCTGCAGGAAGGAGAAATTGAAAATATAGATAGAATAATAAATAGAGACGTAGTTACTAAGGTACATAGATAAATAGATAGCAAATTAGATAGATAGCTAGATAGATAAATAAGTAAATTGATTAATATATATATATATAAATGAGTAGATAGAGAGAGATATATGCATATATAGATAGCTTGGTAGATGGTGCGATAGATAGATAGATAGATTGATAGATGGTGCGATAGATAGATAGATAGATTGATAGATGGTGCGATAGATAGATAGATAGCTTGATAGATGGTGCGATAGATAGATAGATAGATTGATAGATAGATAAATAGATAGATAGATATATAGATAAAAAGATAGACAGATATATAGATAGATAGAGAGAGATATAGTATATAGATAAATGATTCTACAGAAGTTTGCAATAATCTTTGTTGTCTTTTTTAACTAATAAGAAGATAATTTTCTTTACCATCTGGTTCAGATAAAATTGTCTTTTTTTTATCCCAGTGTTTATGTTTTAGAGATAACACTCGCAACAGGTAGCTAGCTAGTTAAAATAAATAAAAAAAAACACTCCTGTGAAAAAAAAAATCTCCAGGTAATTTTTTTATCAAGTTATCTTTTTCTTGTATTGTACGAATGTCATTTTTATTACATCACACGATTTCCAACTTTTTTTTTTTTATATTTTCAAATCTTTCAAATCAGACGAAGTCTTTTTTTACGCTTAATTTGTTGAAATTTGATTTTTTTTTTACAGAACACATCTTTTTTTGTGTAAACAATCTTGAAAAACTATCATTGAAAAAAAAATTTAAACAATGGATATTAACACTTGTGTATATGCATATATTATATATATATATATATATATATATATATATATATATATATATATATATATATATATATATATATATATATATATTAACTATAAGTCGAAATTACAATAGTATATATGAGGAACATTAAATAACACCAATAATTGAATCATTAAATATAGAAACACTAGAGCAGGGGTGGGCAACCTTTTGGTAATGGTGTGACAAACTAAGATTTCTAAATCATCCAGCGTGCCAACAGGCTAAAAGTCAACCTGCTGTATTATACGTGTTTATTTTTTTATATAAGACAAGTAGGAAATTTAAATCTGTAGCAAGATGTTATAATTATATTACACTGTTATAGTCATTCTTTATTCAACTAACACGCTGGACACAAGGGTTTCAGTTCAACACTTTATTTAACATGTACATTCTCCGAATCACAAATCAAAATCCCTCCAGCTCTGTACTGCTCAGCTCTCATACCCCCGAATGTCCAGTCTTCCTATCTTACACACCCCGTGTTCGCTCCCTTCATTCACGATTCCCCCTAACTGACTTGAGTTCATTCATTCCTATCTTTACAATAACATCACTGGGCTCAACACACACACACACACACACACACACATACACGCCTACACACACCCATTTGTCGACCATAGATTTTAATTCATTCATATCCACTCTCTTTCACTCAAAATAGCTCACAACATCTACTCCCACCCTAAGGCGATTAATCCTTTAATTGCCTGATAAATAAAATAAAAGAAAAAAATGTACAATACAATCCGAGTTATTTTGTCTATACCTTTCATTCACATACCTTAAAGTTAATCACAATTTCGTGGTTTGTGCAACCAAAATAGTTTATATCTATTTGTACAATACATCTATACCAAACAGAACTGACTTCCACACAATAATAGTTTGTACACAAAAGTATCTACACATTAATTATAATATTATAAGCATATATATTAAATACGTCATGAAATCAAATAATGCGATCATAATAATGAATTATACCGTAGGCTACATATAACATTGTCAAGTTCTTTTACATTTTATATACATATTAAAACGCTACAACCTATTATAAAATACTACCATAATAATATCCTTTACCGTAACCTCACTAAGTTAATGATAAATACGACATTAGAATAGATCTAATCATATTAATTACACTTGTATGAACAAAAATACACACCAATCTTGTCCATTTATTATAATTCTGCTTTAGAAGCGAATATAATCACATTGACAATGAAGAGAAAAAAAAAAAAAATAATGAATACAAGAAAAATTGTCATCATTTGTGCTCATGACAAAAATATTTGAGCGTACAAAATCCTCAAATCCTCTTGTCATTCTGACTGAGCACTGTTACACATTTATTTATCAATCTGTTTTAAAAAAAAAAAAACAAAAACACAGTCCTGTTGCTTTAGGACAATAATAAAAACAAAAAATTTCATGTACAAATGTTCATTTGCAAGTTACTGCTACAATTTAATTCCTTGAGAGGTAATCTGCGATTAAATTTTGTGTTCCTGGTATATGTTCCACCTTAAACTTAAATTCTTGCAGTAAAATAGCCCACCTTGTTATCCTGGAGTTTTTGTATTTACAGCTATTTAGATATTGCAAAGCCCTCTGGTCTGTTTGCAGTATAAAGTTTGAATTACTTAAATACAAAGATAGCTTTCCTATAGTCCAAATAATAGATAAACATTCTCGCTCAATAGTCGAGAACCGTGTTTCTCGCGGTAACAGCTTTCTGCTTACATATTTAACTGGCCGCAAGGCCCCATCTCTATATTGTAATAGTACCCCGCCAACGCCCCTGGAAGACGCGTCACAGCGTAGTACAAATCTACTGTTTACATCTGGTAAAATTAAGAATGGCTCTGAGTTTAAGTGACTTTGCAATAACTCTAATGCTCTTTGGCACTCCCCTGTCCAATTTATTTTGTTTGGTTTGCCTTTCTTAAGTAGGTCAGTCAAAACAGCTTTAATGTTACTGAAGTTAGGTATGAACTTCGCGTAGTAGGATATAAGTCCTATTAAAGCTCTAACCTGTTTCTTTGTTCTAGGTACTGAAATGTGTAATATCTTCTCTATCTTTGATTTTTCAGGTGTTATTATACCTTTCCCAACCATGTGACCTAGAAAGCTTATTTTCTCAAAACCCAATTCTAGTTTTTCTGGTTTTACTGTTAAACCAGCTTCACTCAATCTACAAAAAACTTTGTCTAGTGTCTGTACGTGCTGTTCAAAAGTTTCACTATACACGCATATATCATCAAAAAATGAAACAACATTGTCTAGCCCTTCTAACACATAACGCATAAGTCTAGCAAATGTTGCTGGAGCTGTAGACAGTCCAAAGGGTAGGTAGTTAAAATGGTAAAGTCCCCATGGTGTTGTAAAAGCTGTGAGTTTCTTACACTCCTGTCTAAGTCCTATTTGCCAATACCCTTTTGTGAGGTCTAACTTTGACATATAATTTGCTCTATTTAACTTGCTAAAAAGTTCTTCCTGGTCTGGTATTGGTTCGGCGTCATATACTGTCACAGCATTCAACTTTCTGAAGTCTACACAGAACCTCGTCCCCCCGTCTCTTTTCCTAACTAGGACTACCGGTGCACTGAAATCGGAATTCGATCTTTCTATTATCCCTAAAGTTTCCATTTCGTCTAGTTCTTTCCTCATTATCTCCCTCTGCGCATATGGTTTTCCGTATGGCCTTACTCTAATAGGTTTTTTATTGGTGAGGATAATATCGTGTACTACTAATTTTGTCTTGCCTGGGACATTACTTATCACGCCCCTGTGTTTACAGACTACTTCTTCTATTCTCTTTCTCTGTTTACCATTCAGGCTGTCACTGATTTTTACGGCCTTCAGGTCCGTCTTGTTATTAAAGTCTGGTGTCTTCACCATATTTAAGGGTATTCCAAGGTCGAGGTCAACTGTGTCACCGTTTCCTCCCTCGTCGTATTCTGTTATCACCCCTGAAATTGTGTTTACTCTGTAGTGTGTTCTTTTCTTAATAGTGTTATTTCTGGGGTGGTACAACATGATTCTGTTGACATGAAATGTTTTGACTTTATCGTTCACTCTAACCTCATAGTTTAAATTGGATATCTTCTTTACCACTTCGAAGGGACCCCCCCATCGAAGTTCCAATTTATTTATTTGTTGAGGTATCAACACTAACACATGATCTCCAACTTCGATTTTTTTAATGGATGCATTCCTATCATAATAACTTTTTGACTTTTCCATCCATTCCTTCTTCGGTCCTTTTTGTCGCGAATGCGCATGCGTTTTGTAGTTTCTTCTTCAAGTTTAACAGGTAGTCGTATGCAGTTCTGGTTATTGGGTCTTCCATCTCTTCTGTTAGTATAGACTTTATTATGCTCATTGGTCCTCTGACTTTCCTGCCATACATGAGCTCAAAAGGCGAGTACTCCGTGGTCGTGTGTGATATTTCACGGTATGCGAATAGCACAGATGGTAAATATGTAACCCAATCCGAAGGCTTATCAAACGTGACTTTTCTGAGCATTTCCTTCAGAGTCCCATTGAACCTTTCAACGGCCCCATTTGACATCGGGTGGTATACTGATGAATGGGTTATCCTTATTCCCAGTAGCTTTGAAACCTGTTTAAATATGTCTGACGTGAATTGACTTCCATTGTCCGATAAAATTGTGTCGGGAAATCCCATTCTGCAGAATATAGACATAAGTGCGTCTTGTACTTCTTCCGTTGAAACAGTTTTAAGCGGAATTGCTTCTGGCCATCTAGTGCAAAGGTCTACAACTGTTAGTATATATCTATTTTTAGTTTTTGTCATATTTAATGGTCCTACAATATCTATGGCTATTTTACAAAATGGCTGGCCAACTATTTTTGAAATCCCCATTGGGCCTTTGCTCTGTTTGTTTTTCTTACCCCTCTGGCACACGTCACATGTCTTGCAATAGTCCTTTACCTGCTTGTTAATTCCTGGCCACGTGAATTCAGATTTTATCCTCTCAAGTGTTCGCGCGTAACCCTGGTGACCACTCATAGGTGTGTCGTGTCCTACTTTTATGATGTTTTCGCGAAGCGTATTTGGTATGACCAGCTTAATAAAATCGTCCCCTAAGTTCCTATTTCTATTACATTTCCTAACTTGTTTATATAAGTAACCATTTATTATCTTGTACCCTTTTTCATTATTATATGCCCTTGTCCACAATTTTTCTAATGATGTGTCTTCTTTTTGCATCCTCTTGAACTCATCTTTATTGACATTTATGTTTATAAATGTACTTTCCAATTTTCCCTCTTTCATTGCGTTTTCATTTTGTTTTTGTGCCCTTGTCTGCACATGTGCAACTATGTTTAAGTCCGCATTTGATGGCGGTTTTGCTCCATCAACATTTCCTATCAATAGTTCTGCCGGCGGGTTTTTTAAAAGTATCGCTATTTTGCTTACAATGGCAACCATTACGATTGAAAGCAGATATTTACGCCTTGACTTAACATTCACGGATGTTGAAAAATTCATTGCACTTTCAACAGCAAGTTCAGGCCGACTACAAATAAACAAAGGCTATAAGTATTATTGTGAGTTTGCCAGAGTTTATAGCAGAAGGCAGCCCTTTTTTAAATCCAATTTTATGGTACATTCGATGAAGTGGGAAAGTCGGAAACTCGGAAATTCCGAGTAGGAAGTTTTCCCATTTACGAATTGGTGCATTTTTGCATAATATTTTGTCACTTATCTATATAATATGTATAATGTGAGTTAATTACATCTTCCTTGACGACGTTGAAAATTAACATAAAATATAGAAGAGTTACCTACTTTGGGGACGTCCATTAATTACGTTTTACAATTTTTAGTAGATTTTTACCTATGGTTCCTACCATCCCTCCCCCCCCCCCCCATCCCAAACTCGCCCCTCCCACATTTTTTATTTTAATAATAGTTCTGTTCTTTCTGTTTATTATTGTTCTTTTCATAGAAATATTTAATCTTTTACAATTTTACGTTTCACTAAATGAGCTTTGGGTACAATGTTATAATTGTTCAATAGACCTTTTCATCATCATTGATATGCCTTCTTCTACAGGCAATTTTTCCTTTGCTTTTTCTTCAAAATGATCGAACATATCCCTGGAACCTTTAACAAAATGCCAAAGTGAAGTAGGCCCTAAAGGCCTGCAATTGCCTACATGCATATATATCATATATAGACTAATTTGGGGGACTGGCAGCGATTGACTAGTCTTGTGAAATTCATCCAGCAAGTAAATCTTTTTTGCACTCATTTTATAATGGTTGTGCACAATATTTGCAAAATTTTCCCTTGTGTGGCTACCCATATCTAGGAAAGTTAGAAAACGTTCAATAGGAAGCCCATCATCTGGTGAAACATATAGGCCTATAAGCCTACCTCAAAATAACAGTGAGCTGATCAATATGGGACCTGCTGTCTGTAGTGGAATCTACAGATAAACTGAAGTACCCTGCAGTTCTTAAATCATTTAAGATTGAGTATCTTACTTTAGTGTGCCATAATTTTGATAAATTCATCACATTTTGTATAATTAAGTAGGCTATATATGACAATTACTCACTGGTACAATTTATTTATGGGAACCCTAAGTTATTTCTTGTGTAGCTTATAAGTAAATACTGCACTGTTCATACACAGATCTACAAACTAACAAGATGAACACAAAAATAACATGTCAAATCCATAATTGATATATTTGTATTAACGTAAACCAATGTTTTTTTTACAAATTTAGGCCTACGTGTTTGCTATGTAGGCTACGTGGCACAGGATACATGTAGAATTTTGTAATAAATTTGTATCACTTTTTAGGTAATAAAAAGTAACATTGATGACGTCAAATTTTCTTGACCTCCCCTCTCCCCTATGTCGACAATTGTCAAACTTTTTCAGACCCCCTCCCCCCTATTTAGTTGACGTAATTAATGGGCGTCCACTTAGTTAGGCCTACGGCTTTTCAACTCATATAGATAAGTGATTTTATCTTAAACATGATAGCCGAAGAACTTATATTTCACAATAATATATAGATCGGTGCTTATTATGCATACATATTTTTTTCTCTATTTTGAAACATAATTTAATTTAAAATGGTATTTTTTAATTTAAAAGAGCAATATACATAATATTTTTCTTTATTTATAATTTTAACAAATCTTGTAAAAAAAATATTATTGCAAGGTTGCTAATGACGCATCGTTAAAACCAACAGTTTTAAAATGCACAGTGTCGGAACACGGAACATTAGGCTATTCTATTCCTACTCGGAATCTCCGAGTTTCCGACTTTCCCACTTCGTCGAATGCCATATAAGTGAATAGGATCGGAAGTGATGTGTCGTCCAAAATTTATGCACGCTTAAGATTTAAGACTTGTCAATTTGTAAAATGTGTTGAATCCTTTAGAGCAAATGCAATCACGTTACAAAAAGGCACGTGTTGTTTGTTTACTTTGTCTAGAGGGACAAATGGCAGCTGTATTACTGGAGACTTAAGAAGGTTTTATTTTTAAATATCATCATTTCAACAATACGACGTTAAAATATATAAAACACTGTCATGGGATGAAAATTAACATTCAAAGCACAAAAGCTATTGAAAAACCATAAATGCCTCAATTCTTGTTTACTTCGTGGACTAATTACTACGGACTACGGACAGTTAAATATCAAGATTTATGGAAACAAATTCCTTATATTTTGGGAGTAAAAAAGGCAGGGTAAAGAACAATTTTATTCCACCATGTCTCCATCATGGCTTCTATTTACATAGTTACGTGACCTAGAAACCTAAGCCACGCCTATTGCGAAGTGCTATACTCTAAATCCCCGATCACTTCTTTTCCTAATGAACCAGTCTCAAGAGGGGAGATAGAGAGTAATGTGTGTCTTAGGTTGATTAGCTTGGGGGGCATTCAAGTAGGGAGTGATCTACTGTTACGTGTGGGTGGGGATGATATATACATTGATGTGTGTGTGTGTGTGTTTGTGTTGGGTTTCATTCTATTTTGATGAAAGTTGATTGCAATTTGACCTGTTCTAAATTGGAATATGGTGCATTGTTCTTTGCGGGGGAGGAACACGTCCAGATAATAGATCGTTTAGTTTAAACTAAGCACTTATAATAAACTTCTACAGTCCATATTATTGAGGTTGACTAAATTTAACAATTCAAGTTATAAAGATGTCTTTTAGTTCATATTATCATCATCGTAATGTGCCATGCCGGATGGCGTCTTTCCACGTAACGTTTCTTCTGGCAAACTCTTGCATTTCTGTTGTTTTTACAATACCCTGCCATTTCGTTAGATTATCTAATATCTTCCTTCTCTGTCTTCCTCTGCATCTCTTTCCCTCCAGCTTTCCAGTCATTATGATGTTTTTTTATGTTTTCCTTTTTTCTTTATGAGGCCTACTAACGTTGGTTTTCTCTTCAGGATCTTTACAATTAATTCCTCTAACGTTTAACACTTTGAGCACCTCCATATTAGATATTCTCTCTGTCCATGCCACTCGTTGCATTCTTATATAGTATAGTGTGTCTTAACTAAACACTTCACATTTTGAAGGACTCCCAAAGTCCTTATTACCGTCTTAACTTAACACTACATTTAATGAAGAAGTCCTATCAGATTAAAGAAGCTGTGTTTACTTCCTTCAACCAAACCAGAATTGTTTTCGCTTCACTTGCTTTTTGCCGGAGTAGGGTTACGTAACACATCGTTTGTTTCCCCTTCATTTTGTATTATGGCAGCATAAGGCTTTTTGTAATGGGATGTGGGCGCCGCTTCCTCACAAAAATTCTCAGCGCCGCCCCCCCCTCTCCCCAACTTCATAACACTCGCTTGAATCTATAACTAACCTCCCTTTCGCAAATGCAAACTACTAAGAAGCATTATCTTTCCATCACCATTTTGACTTATCATTGAAGGGTTTTTTCTTTTTAAATTCTTTACAGAAACCGATATTTGGCCACGTCGTAGTACGCCTTATTGATCCGCTCCCCACTTTTTTTTTGCAGAAACCAGTGGTTCACAAACTATGACATGCTGCGAACCTCTTGGTTACTTGAAGGCTGGGTAGAGTGGTCGAGAAAAAAAAACACATGTGTGTGAGCTTTACGTATGTTTGACGTGTCTTCGACGTGTTTTACGTGTGTCTTACGTGTGTTTAACGTATGTTTTGCGTATGTTTAACGTGTCTTTGACTGTGTTTTACGTGTGTTTTACGTATGTTTAACATGTCTTTGACTGTGTTTTACGTGTGTTTTACGTGTGTTTACGACCATAGATTTCTACATTATTCCTTGCTGCTTCAAGGATTGTTGCAATGTTTGAAAGTTCATAATGTGAACAGTTAACCCGTAGTTTTCATTCATAAACCTAGTCTATCTGTTTGTCTGTTTAAGGAACGTTCAGCATCAGTTTGGAAATTCCATTTTTTTTTGTTTTCGCATACGTAGATCAAATGTCTGTACCGACGACTAGCGTTAACATCTGCATTATATGTTGTATGTGCTGGTATCGAAAATTCACAAGCAATATTCGGAATTTGAAAAAAACAAAACAACTATAAGTCGCCTCTGACAAACGAGTGTCTGCAAGGAATATAATGATAAGGAATTGTTTTGTGCTAATTAAACAGTGTTTACAAATATTTCTTCAGATAAAAAGATGAATAAATCGTGGGACACAATTATGAATGATTTCCTCCCGTAATCCGGTTTTCGTTCAACATCCCTACTTCACACAGAGTTAATTCACAACAGTTTTAAGTAAATGAAAGTATCAATAAGTAGAGTAAGCTTAATAGTTGCAACACTAGCGTAGCATTTTGAACTTTGAATGTTAAAATAGATATTCGGCTGATGACCGAAAGTCAATATCAGTTTCGGCCGAAACCGTAAATAAACCGAAAACTAACCTTTTGTCTTCAGCCGAAACCGAATCCACGCCGAAAAGGTTTTTTTCCTTTTTTCGGCGCCGAAACCGAAGCTGAAACCGAATATCGGTCGTTCTCTATTGCTGACCCCTTTTTTCTAAAACATGACCTTGACCTACTTTATATGTTTACCTTGACCTACACTAAGGCTCTGTACCTCGACCTACTTAAGATATTACGCGCAGACTACTTCAAACAATGTCTACGCGAAAGAAGAAATAAAACAGTCTGCACATACTAGAGTTTGCTAAGTCTGTTTCAACGATTACATAAACTATATCTACAGCCAGTTTCATTGTGGAAAAGAGAGAGAAGAAAAATATAGTTTAAAAATAAAATTCCTGTTAGTAAGATTAGGTGAGACCAGGTAGGTGGTGATGATGCTGTATCAGTTGAATGCTACCTGAAATTGACTTTTTACCTGTATGGGGGGTGAACGCAGAGATAACTTACTGGTGGTGAAGACTTACGTAAGTCTTCCCGATGTATGTAGGCGTCGAGTGATTGGAATATTGTTTTTTTTTAATCTTAGTTACACGAGTAATATTCCTTCAACACTTGGTCCTGAAGTCGAGGGCTAAATGAAAATCTCGCGAAAGATTTATTGGTATGAATTCTTAACTGATGTTGGTATCGGATAGGTCTAGACTAGTTGCAGTAAAACAAATTATCAACGATGAAACTATAAATCATACATGATCTTATTTGAAAATGTTAACAGAAATACATTTGTTGTCATTTAAAAAACTAGTAAAGAACTTTTTATCAAAATTAAGTTAACAGTTCAGTTTTTGACAGTAACCTAAATAGTGTGTTCAGTAGGGGCCTATACGAATGCTAAATAAAATCATGTATACAGAATATTAAACATAACTTTCAAATAATTCGTTTCAAATTTGCAAAAAAAAATGTGGGTGTTTTTTTTTTTGTTTTTGCTGTTGTAGATGTTTGTTTTGTTTTTTGCGTGGGGGGAATATCCAAATCGTGTAGCCATTTAAGATGTATCATTTCCGGCAAACAAGGGAACGTGACGACATTAATTGGCAATTCGTGTAGGAACATTTCAGACTGTCACGTCTTTTTTTAGGGGGGAAGGGGGGGGGGCACGTTGTCCGAGCAGCAGTACGTTCAGCTGGCGTATCGAAGGTCCCGGGTTCGAATCCTGGTGAAGGCTGGAATTAGTTCCCCTGGTCTGGAGATATCCCTGCCACCAGTTTCTAATCTTTAGGCCTAACTGATTCTTATTTTACAACTAAATGGTAAAATATAGTTTGGTGTAAACATTAGAAATATTTTTAAGTGAGCGGATACTACGATTGTATATACCTTCACAGATCAATACAAGCAAGAACAAATGCTTTTAAGTACTATTTCTTTCCGAGTGTCATTCGGGCATGGAATGGGTTGCCTGAACAAACTATTTTTATTAATTACTGTTTTCTAGAGTCTCATGCTCCGAGCGTTTCAAACAAAATGAACATCTAACATATAACATATAACATCTAACATATAACATCTAACATCTAACATATAACATCTAACATCTAACATCTAACATCTAACATATAACATATAACATATAACATATAACATATAACATATAACATATAACATATAACATATAACATATAACATATAACATATAACAAATGCATACAAGTACTCTTTCTTCACGAGTGGCATTCGGGCATGGAATGGGTTGCCTGAACAAATCCCAGGTAAACCAGTAACTTAACATTATTTTAAAACATTAATAAAAATGCAAGACTAGACTCGGACCACGGATGAACGTAGGACGCAATAATCTTTTTTATATAAGGAGCGTCTGTAATTTAAAAGATAAGAGAAAAGGAATAAACTACATATAATTACAACAAACCTTACATACACACAAAAAAAGGAAAGGATAGTGTCTTGCCATTTATTCACAGGTCAGTGCTTAGGAATTATTCTATTGATATGTCAATGATATCATGTAACAATGGCGGACGCCTTAAAAATCAATAATATGGTTTCTGTGCCTTATCCATTATTTCTAAGCATCTGGTGACCTGTAACATATATAAGATAATTACCGAGCAAATTTTCATGATATGTTGGACAAGATTTAGAGATTATTGTCATTACAAACGATTTTTTCTAATTTTCTCCCTTTTTTTAAAATTTTTTTTTTAATTGTTCTTATTGTTCTTTTTTTTTTTTTTTTTGCCAATTCTATACAGAACAAAATACAGAACAAAAACACAAAATAAAATCTCTTCCTGGTGGCTTGTAATAGGACACCCTCAAACGTAGAACTCCTGCGTCTTCGGAAAACAATGTCATAGAATTTTGATCCTTGCTTTTTTCTTGTTTGTTTTCACCCTGACTCGTAAGCTGACTCTGTGAAGCTAATTCTGTCTACAGCAACTAACAGGATACGTCGACCTTAAAAACACACACAACTTTATTGCAATATGGAACAACTGAAAAAAAAAAAGACATGTAAATATGTTTGTCTAGCATTGACTGCAATAGAGCAAACAGACTGGCTAATGAAAGAAGAAGAAAACCAAGAAACCCCAACAGTTTATGTTTATACAGTCTCGGCCCTTAATACATTAAAACCACGAAACCTTACAGTATATGTTTATACATTTTCGGCCCTTACCACCTTAAAACCACGAAACCTTACAGTATATGTTTATACAGTCTCGGCCCTTACCACCTTAAGACCACGAAACCTTACAGTATATGTTTATACATTCTCGGCCCTTACCACCTTAAAACCACGAAACCTTACAGTATATGTTTATACAGTCTCGGCCCTTACCACCGTAAAACCACGAAACCTTACAGTATATGTTTATACAGTCACGGCCCTTACCACCTTAAAACCACGAAACCTCACAGTATATGTTTATGCAATTTCGGCCTTCATTAGAGGGATGTTATATTTCTATTCTAGTATTCAAAGGACGCGTTCGGCTGGCATTCTGAAGGTCCTGGGTTCGAATCCTGGAGAAGGCTAAAATTTGTTCCCGGGTCTGGAGAGTGTCCTTGAGTCTACCCAGCTCTGATAGGCACTAACATTGGGGTAAAGTAAAGGCGGATGGGCATTGTGCTGGCCTCACAATCCCCTAGCTTGCCGTGGCCACAGAATAGTGGCAAACGCTGCTACATCTGGGCCTATAAATCAATTCGGTCCAACGGGATACTATACTTAGTTTTAAAACTCCACACAAGTGCCACAAAATATATTTTTTTCAAGCCAAAATTGTATTTTCATATTTTCATAACTTTAGTTTCCAAGAAATGAAAAAAAAAATCAAGCGCATGCCCATAGAGTTGAATATTCTTGATTGCAACTTATATTGATAAAATTATTTGTTGTTTCTGATGTTTTCAATTGATTTTTTTGTTAATTAACCATCCACCTCGTGATTACAGCCTCACGAGAGACGAATTCACTTGGAAATGTCCCAGTTCTTTTTTTTATTTATTTATTTTTTACTATTATTTCCTTTATTGACTTGAGAGAAGGTCACGGCCGTTAACTGAACATTGGAGGTTATTCAAGTACACCCGATGGAATCTGTAGTATTTATTTTTCCTCAATATTTGTTGCTTTGTTTTGACTAGTTTTTTTTAGTCAGAGCCTGGTTTTACTATGGTAAGGTATTAGTCATGTAAATCTTAGTTTAGCTAGATCTTAATTTTTACTGATTTCATATTTCATTATTTTTACTTTATTCATTATTCTCTTTACTCTCTCTCTCTTTTTCTATCTTTATTTCTTTCTTTCTCTCTCTCTCAATGTTTTATCATTAATTTTCGACCTAACTCTATTCCATTATCTAGAAGGGATGTCTCGCTTTAAAGAAAACTACCATAACTCTAATCTTATCAATAGCATCAACGCTATGTTAACGAACTCGCCTACAGTAAGGTTAAGTGAAAGTATATACATATGTTCTAAGTCAGGAAAAGTTTATTATTTATACTAAAACACCATAAAGCCGGAGTGAACAAAGTGCACAACAATTATGATGAAATTATTCCCTTCCCAGAGATAACTATTAGTAAACAACAATATTTAGGTATGAGATTAAAAACAAAAACAGTTTCAAAAACTAGAAACTGACTGAGAGAAGCGCTGCACTATTTATTACAAGTGAATAGTCACAACTGTCGAGTGGAACACCAATTTGAAACATTTTAGTATTAAAAACAAAACATTAAAAGTTAGTATTACTTAAAACATTCAACTTTAAAATTGAAAACGCCAACACCATAATATTATGATAAAATACACAGGTAGACAGAGATACACATATTTAAATATCTTATAAGTTTACAGACGTTCCTTCTAGATAGGGATCGGTCGGCGGCAGGGATAGAACCCGCCACGTATCGGTTTGACAGTCAGTTGAACTAACCACAGGACCAGTAGAATGAAGTGCTTTAACTAGTGAGTAAATCTTTAGCAACAGTAGGCACTGATATATTTAACATCAGTAGGCAATTATTGATTTAACATCAGTAGGCTCTGCTAGATTTAGCATCAATAGGCACTGCTAGATTTAACATCAGTAGGCTCTGCTAGATTTAGCATCAATAGGCACTGCTAGATTTAGCATCAGTGGGCACTGAAAGATTTAACATCAGTAGGCAATTATAGATTTAACATCAGTAGGCTCTGCTAGATTTAGCATCAATAGGCACTGCTAGATTTAACATCAGTAGGCTCTGCTAGAATTAGCATCAATAGGCACTGCTAGTTTTAGCATCAGTGGGCACTGATAGATTTAACATCAGTTGGCACTGCTAGATTTAGTATCAGTAGGCATTGCTAGATTTAGCATCAGCAGGCACTGCTAGATTTAGTATCAGTAGGCACTGCTAGATTTGCCATCAGAAGGCACTGCTAGATTTGCCATCAGTGGGCACTGCTAGATTTAGCATCAGTAGGCACTGCTAGATTTAGCATCAGTAGGCACTGCTAGATTTGGCATCAGTAGGCACTGATAGATTTAGCATCAGTAGGCACTGATAGATTTAACATCAGTAGGCACTGATAGATTTAGCATCAGTAGGCACTGATAGATTTAGCATCAGTAGGCACTGATAGATTTAGCATCAGTAGGCACTGATAGATTTAGCATCAGTAGGCACTGCTAGATTTAACATCAGTAGGCACTGATAGATTTAGCATCAGTAGGCACTGATAGATTTAGCATCAGTAGGCACTGCTAGATTTAGCATCAGTAGGCACTGCTAGATTTAGCATCAGTAGGCACTGCTAGATTTAATACGCTTAAGATGTACTCATCTTTCCCACTTGGACACTTGTAAATTATAAAGTGTATTGTTTTAAGTGCTGATAGTTCAGACCCATACATGTACACTTGTAAATTATAAAGCGTTTTTTTTTTTAAAGTGCTGATAGTTCAGGCCCATAAAATGGAACAGCTATAAATTATATTTTTTCAAAATGTACTGATATTTCAAACTAAAACTAAAAAATGTTAATTTTAATGATCGTTGCACTATATTTTAATGTGGAATATTCTTGGCGCCGGAGGCATTGAATAACAAGAGAGCGGTAAACAATCTTTGAGAAATTGGACCCATTGTTTATTTTAACTCTAGACTAGAGGCAGTCAAGAAAATTTATGGTAAAAGTTTCTCAAAGTTTTTGAGACAACAGGAAGTGGTTTATGAATTTAAAAGTGTTGCGACGCACGTTTTTCAGCATTATTCCGTAATATCGATTTGTATGTGATAAGGTGATGTGGACATTTTAATAACCATTTTTAGTAATCACTGTATTTCTCTTTGGCTAATACATCTGCCACTGCAATTCACACCAAGAGCGCACTGAGCAAGCTAAATTTAATAGCATGGATAGAAGCGCTATAAGAAATGAACATTCTTCTTATTTGATTACACTTGTGGTAATTATAAGTAAGAAAACAACAACAGTAAAGTACCCGTGGGACCAAATTCATCCATAGGTCCGGTGAAGAAGCGTTCACCAGTTTCTGTGGCCACAGCATACTAGGTGACTGTGTGGCCAGCATCAATGCACAGCCGCCTTTATTTTACCCCAACTAAAGGTCAGGTACCCAACAGAGCTGGGACACCCTCCAGGCTGGGGAAAAAAATCCTAGCCTGCATCAGGATTCGAACCCGGGACCTTCGGTACGCCAGCCAAGCGCGCTGCAGCACAGCCACCTTGCCATCAATTATAAATATTGTAACCATAATTCTGTAATGGACTGTGCAGAGAATATGTCAATATAATCAGTCATTCTGTGCCAATTAAACTAATTGTAAAGATATTTTAGAAAAAAACAACAACACAAATTTAAGGTTAAAAACTCAATGAACAGGGGATCTTAAAAGGGCTCAGAAAACGTGAAATAAATTGGGCACACGGGGAAATAACATCATCATTGAAATGGCATTAATGAACCTGACATTGATGAAATGACATTGATGAAATGACATTGACCTTGGCTCGTAATCTCCCCTACTGCCCACAGAGAACGTTTCAATTAGCCCCGGCCAGGCATTGGCTAATTAGAACGTATTAAAGGGAGAAGCCAGGGTCAATAATTCAGAATTTGTTTCTCGTCAGGTCTGGAAGAAGGTTTTAAATAAAGTTTATGGTTCAAAGGCCAGTGACTTCTAGTGCATCACCGGCGCATACTAATTTATCCCAAATATAACTCAGAAGGATCGTTAATAAAATAGTCGCTCTCTTTATGGAATTACACAAATTTTTGTTAACTTTTTCAGAAAAACTAAAGCCTTTTCTTTACCATTATATGAAGGTTCAGACTTAAAACTACGGATTTATGCAGGACGTAATCGACAAGTCTTAATTATGCCTGACCTATTGAGTTCAATGCATGCATGAACTTCCAGTTTGTTTCCGGCAACAAACTTTAAATAATGTTTTCGGCTTTTTTTTTCAAGTATAGCTTTTAAAAATAAGCTTATACGAAGGCTACAAGACTGGTTACGAGGATTTCGTTTTTAACATCAAAAGTGAGAATGCCCTAATTAACAATCGACTTGTTACTCGCGTTAAGTTTAATTAAAATTTGTTCGTTTACAACTAGAATACACTAACCTAAACGATATAGGTCAGGTGTCAAGACATACGTGAACTTCCAGTTGCTTCAGGTTAAGTTAACTTTTAAATATTATTCATTCAAAATAAGTGATTGTTCACGTCTGTCGTTCAAAATCAATCGTTTTCTTTCGGCAACAACTTTTGGAAATTATTTTGGAAATGATTTTATTTTTTCTTACTCGCAGAGCCACCAAAGTAGGCAGCACATTGGCATGTTTTGTTAGTAAATTAACGAATCGGCAACGGAAGTGTTGGAATGCATCGACCTTTTATTAGGTTCACCCTGCATGCATATTCGTTAAGACTTGTCAATACGAGGACGAGTCTGTAAAATGTTCTGAAAGTAAAATGATCCATCACCTTTTTTAGACCATTGTCTGTTGTGGCAATAAAAGAGCGTTCACAAATTTCTATGGTCAATACATACAAGGCGATTGTGTATACTCTGTATACACATCACAATAAGTAATTCCCAGTCCCCGTTTGTTTTCCACTGTAAGAGGGGTGGGGGTGGGTTAATAACGGGGCTTTTTAAATTAGAACTTGTACCCGGGACCATAGGTACTGCAATTTGACCACAATGCCACATATTCTGTACTTGGACAGCGAAAAAAAAATACACATCAATTGGCTAACCCTATCTCTTTGTCCAATCGCCTTTACGGCCAAGAGACACAGTCCAGACACTGGGCACAGAGACACAGTCCAGACACTGCGTCCTACTCCCACCAACAAGACACAGTAGGGTGTACAAATGCGTTTAGCGCCATCTAGTAAATGACAAACTGTTTTCTCTTTGTTTCAAAAACAAAAACCGAACGCTCTAGGAATTGGTCCTTAAGGGGGGAAATAATTCACTTAACTGTCGGAGTTGTCTCTGAGATAGTTCTAGGAATTGGTCTGGGGAAAACTTTGGGGGCGAGAATCGAATGTGACATCGTAACTTTTATCTGACATTGTAACTCTAATGTGACATTGTAACTATACGTAATTTGTGACAAAATAACTATTATAGATGACGACATGTGAAGCCGGCTGGTCCAGCGGTTAGTTCACCGGACTATCAACCAGAAACCAACTGACAGGTCGCGGGTTCTATCCCTGCCACCGACGGATCCCTGTCGCCCTGCTGGTGTTTTTGGCCTATTGTACGTAATAATCTTCTACCTAGAAGGAACGTCTGTAAGCTTATAAGATAAGACTATAATTGGACATTTGATTAAAAATTCAGTATTGTTATATATTACCTTCTTACATTTCCATAAGCTTTTTTAGACCCCCAAATTCGAGGGTAAAGATGGTAAATGCTATATTATCTTTTTCTTCTCTATATTGTAGACTATAGACTAATCTAGTATATAGAATTGTAGTCCTGTTTCTTTTATAACAGTTAGCTCTATATCGGTTTTTGTCGCTTGATGTTAAACGCGCACTTCTGAACTCACGTGCTCCAAAGCTGGCGTGGTGTGAAAACCACCGATACGCTTACATTCATATCACACCGGTGGGCTAAAGCATTGAGACAGCCCTTATTGCGCATCCGATTGTCATTGCACTGCCGAGAGGCTCCGAGATTCGGTGGGTAGGTAGCAATGAGCGCAACAGTACATCCTAAGCCCGCTCTGGTAACTGGTTGTCCAGGTCTCTAGTCTGCAAATTGTGCTACCGGGCGACAGTGCAGATATACAAGCGAGCCATCACGCTATTGATCCAATGGTAATTCCGCACGTGGCGCACAGAAGTTAAATGAATGTACTGCGAAGACCGTACAATATCGGCGTGACGCGTGGTGGTCAGTCTCAGGCAGAATCATGGTGTGCCACCTCTTGATCTACCCTTTAACTCCGTTACGCTATGGACGTCATATCCGGAGGGCTCGTCCGGTACTTTTAGAGACACTTATAAATCAGTGTTTAAAAGCGGTTTGAGCTTGCAATATGTTTGTTGGCGGCGCAATGTAAATAAACGAATTATTATATTTCTAAATAAAATTATCGACTATTTTATTAGTATTGCCTTTGAATCTTAAGTTTTAACCCTTCCCGTACCGACCTACTTCTATCTATGCTGCCTTCAGTTCCGCTATATACGCGCCCGGGACTGTAAGGGTTAAATGAATTCAAATATTCCCATGTATAAACTCAACCAAAGACTATTATAAGATAGGGGACGTCCACTAATAACGTCAACAAAATAGGGGGAGTGGGTGTCTGAAAAAGTTTGACAGTTGTTGACATGGGGGAGGGGGGAAGGTCAAGAAAAGTGACATCAACAATGTTACTTTTATGAAATAAATGATCATAGAAATTTATTACACAATTTTACATTTGTCCTGTGCCACTTACATAGCAAACATGTAAAGACATGGTATTACGTTCTTACAAATCTATTAATTATAGAAGCTACATTTGACATATTTTTTTTGTGTTTATCTTGTTAGTTTGTAGATCTATGTTTGGGTGGAAACTAATGCAATTGTTAGCAAGGCAAAGTGACCGACCAATTGTAGAAAACATAGCATTCGCTGTCTAGCGAGACATGGTGACTGGAATAACAAAGGAACACAATTACACCAACTAATTGTCTGCAGAGTACGTTCAGAAACCCAGCTTTTCGCCGCTCAGTACATCTAAATTAGCCACCAGATACTTGCGTTCGTTATGTAAGCCACGTACGCGATAGCTCGGATTGGCAATAGAACTAAAAACAACAAACAACAAAACTGAGACTTTAATTAATGTTTACAAAGCATTGAATGAAGTGTATTGTGTGAATCCAATATGGTTATCTAAAATATTTCCTTCAGATAAATAATTCGTGGCCAACCACATGACGTCCGAAATACTTAGCCTACCCTTCCCTTTAACTTTAACAGCCCTAATTTTGATATATAGACTAATATATTTTTGATGACTACGTAATAATATTTTTTTTGGCTTCCATAAGTCTCGCGAGACGACAGAATTCAGTGTCCCCTTGGGGAGTGTGCGCTCCTGGCCTTGCAGTTTCTGTTGTGGCTGTACAAGTCCACACCTGAGTGACAGTCTTTATTACACTTCTGGAACAAGAAGGCAGCATTAGTCATTGGCTGGTCCCTTCCCTTCCTTCTGGTACGCTTTCGTCATTGAGCTGTTTCATGTTTCTTTCTCCTTTTTCCAGCCTGGAGGTCGGCCCTTGTCTCCAGCTTGATCTGTCTCTGGCAAGTTCCTCTCAGCTGTTTGTGTCCATGGCCAGGACTTTGATGTCTCTCTTGCAGAAATCTTTGAATCGAATGTGGGGCCGGCCTTTAGTGCTCTTTTCCTGTAGCTAGTTCTGAGTATAGGAAGAGGATGTCTTTGGCGATTCTGCCATCCTCCACCCTACACACGTGTCCTAGCCATCTGAGCCGACGTTGGCGGATGAGAGTAAGCATGCTTGGCAATTTAGCCTGCTGTAGCACGTCTTAATTCGTGACACGGTCTTGCCAGGAGATTCCAAGTATGCGTCGGAGACAATGCATTTGAAAAGTGCTCAATCTCATCTCTTGTTTGGAATATATTGTCCAGGTTTCTCTGGCGAAGAGGAGAGTGCTTAACACACATGCACGGTACATGGCAACCTTGGTTTTTATGGTCAGCTTTTTATTATTCCACACTCCATGTGATAGTCTGGCCAGTGTTGTGGAGGCCTTGTCAATCCTTGTGTCGAGGCTATGAATCTAGAGATATATTGCTAGTGGTGGTAGAACCAAGTTATGTGAAGTGCTCCACAGCCTCAAGCTGACTGCCAACTTATATAGAACTTTTTTTTTAGTAGTTTTAAAGTTTTAATTTCTTATGTTCTGTACAAATTCTATGAGATAAAAATGTATTAGTATCAGTGGCGTAGCCAGGATTGCCAGGTGTGGGTGGCAAATATAGTGCAAGGTAGGGGAGGTAGGGGACAGGGAAGGCAACTACCGTGTGTATAATATGTGTGTGTGTGTGCGGGGTGGGGGAGCAATAATGTAAGTAGGAATAGTGAACATATGGTTAAAATAGAAGGCTAATTTAGAACCAGTGCACAATTTCCCCCTTTACTATTTAACAATTAACAATGTACCAATAGTTCATTAGTGAAACGTAAAATTAGAAAAGATGAAATAGTTCTATGAATAGAACAATAGCAAATAAAAAAAAATAGAACTATTGTTAAAATCCTCGGATTGGAACAAAATGTGGGAAGGGCGAGTAGGGGGGTAGGAACCATGTTACTCCCCCTTCTTGGCTGCGCCTATGAGAGTTATAGTCAATTTGAAATCTTTTAAACAAGTTTTAAAATGTATTACAATTTATTAAAGTAAATACCTTTCCGTTTAAAATCTATTTTAATACATAAAAAGCCAGCGTCTAAAAGTGTGTTACTTGTTAAGAGGGGGGGGGGGGGGAACAAATTGTTGACATATTTATATAGGGGAGGGGGGTCTCTGAAAATTTGACAGTTGTTGACAAGGGGGAGGGGGGAGGTAAAAATTGCCTAAAAATTGTTGACGTAATTAATGGACGTCCCCATAGCCCACTTGCTTTGATATTTCTGCTATCTGATTACTTGTAACACTTAGTTTCGGAATTTCCGATCACACTACGTCCTCTAGACTTCCGGTTTAGTTATTCGCTATTATTTTCTCAGTGAAAAATTAAGATTTAAAATCGTAAATTGTTTACAGCGGAAGCCTTTAATGCTATCGTAGCGGCGTAGAAGTCATTCAAGTCAGCCTTATTGGTTGCGCAAGGAAAAACAACAACATATAAGCTCTAAAAATAGATCAAGCTGTCCATCTTCTTTTAGTCTTTGATTAAACCTGTACCACGTTTAATATTGATTTCTCCATACAGAGTTTTCACAATTCGCCTTGTTGGGTTTTTCACCCCCGATATATGTTAATTAGGTTTTTCAAATGCTTGAAGACTGGAGTATAGCGCTAATTGCTTGAATCTGTTTGCTTTGATTGAATCCTTCCACAATTCGCCTTGTTGGGTTTTTTATTCCAGATCTATGTTAATTAAGTTTTTCAAATGCTTGAAGACTGGAGTATAGCGCTAATTGCTTGAATCTGTTTGCATTGATTGAATCCATCCCTCTAATTGAAGGCTTTTGGTGGGAGAGGTGGGGACGGCAAGGGGGGGGGGGGGGCTCGTCATTAGGTCAAAGGAGAAGAATATCGGAGACCAAAGACTGTACTTGGTAGCTCTGAGATAAAAAAAAAGAGAGATTTTGCTTGTTAGTGAAAATGGAAGAAGTCATTTAGGTACATTCAAACAGGTTGCCTGAAATAGAAAGGAAAACAAAAATCTTAACATTCATCAGAACGGTCTTGAAAATTTCAATTCAAAAATAAGATTCGGTGAATAAATTATATGATGGCTATATTTCTATAGCCCAAAGCTCCATGCTATCACACAGTATAAGTAAAGTACCCTTCGGACCAAATTGATCAAAGGGCCATGGTACGTGGACCTAACAGAAAAGGGGCCCCCACAAAAAGGGCCCCCACGCATCGCAAAACACAGGCTAACACAGCTATGTCGGAAGGCAGGGGCGAGTCCAAGAGAGGCCCCCACATAAATCTGTCCCCTGGGAACAGGGTCCCCACACTCCTAAACACGGCCCTGGTATTTGGTGAAAATAGTTTCGTAACAATGACTAGTTTCAAATGCACAAATGTTAAGTAAAAATATTTTTAATGCATTATATTATTCATTATTTTATGCATTATGAAAACCAAAGCTACCAGTAAAAACTATTACAAATGGCATTACAAGTATAAACACCAAACTTACAATGAATCAGAAAGTATTATATTTCATTATAAAACTTACATTAATTTTTTTTTTAAAGTAACAAAATCTCCGCATGTCTTCACACAGCTGCTATACAAATACTTCCTTATTTAGGATGCTTGAATTGTCCGCCCTTTCATTGCATGACTTACGTCCCCCTTGTGCTTGTTTATATCCCTGCAACAAAAGGCTAAGCGGATTATTTATTTAATCCCTCAGGTCAATCAGGGGTTAACACGCGGCTCAATTATTCAGTGACTTGCAACTTTCGTTAATTGAATTTTGTTTTTTTTTTACAGTTGAGAGATGGAAAATAACAAGTCTTAAGTGGTGGATCACTTTGTTACAACTTTATAATATAACAAGAAAACCATAAAAACGAAGTTTTTATTATACTCCCTTTATTTGCAAACTAAGTTTACCATCATGTAATTAAATAATTGATTGACTTCTGGAAATGAAACGTACAGAAAAATATATGTGTCGCAAATCTCAAAAATATCTCCTTACTCCGTATGAATTGTTCTAAAAATAATCTTAGCGCATAATTTTTTTTTCTAGTTTTGCGCCGAAAAACTATAAAAAGTTGCACAGGCATTTTTTAACTGAAACCAAAATTTTTCTTATACTTTCCTTTTAAGAAATTAATATTGTCATAAATAAATATTATTAAGTTGTTTTAACTGAAAATTTGATAGAATGTATTGTTAGTCGGGGCAAGTCTGCTGTCCAAATTTCAGCTCGATTGGACCACGGGAAGTGGTCGAAAAATCGAAGCCAATTCTTGCACGATGATTGCAACCAACCATCCAGACAGACAGAAATTACAACTTAAAATAAAGGAAGTAAAAATATAGAACGTTACAAACATATATATATATATATAAAATATTTGTATATATTCGAAACTTTTTAGATATTTTATTGCATAATATAAAGGTAGATAGTTAGATAGTATGGTAGGATACTTTGCGGAATTCCCCACGGATCATTAACCTGGTGGGATTGCTCATATTCCTGCCCGGTAGCACAAATGTAAGACTAAAGGCCTGGGCATCCAGTTACCGTGCTTGACGGGACGTGCTATTGCGCACATTTCTTCCTCCCCACCGAGCCTCGAAGACTATCGCCTGTGCAATGAAATCTCTGACGGGCGACAGGGGATGTACCCTATGCGTTAGCCCACTGGTGCGCTCTTAATGGAAGCGTATCGGTGGTTTATTCACTTGGCCAGCTTTAAGGCCCCAAGCATACAGATGTGATATACCGAGACAGATGCATAGGGTCCGTGAGTGATGAATAAATAGAAAGTTGTTTGAAATGTTGTAAGATAGCTTGTTAGATGTAGAGGCTAGATAGATATATAGATGAAATAATTGATAGATAACTAGACAGATAGTTAGATATATTTAAATAGATAGAAATAGATAGATAGTTATCTCATCCACTGACATCTGTATACATTTGAAAAACATTCTGGATTACTTAAACGAAACTTCTCAATGTTAATTTTTTTTTATCATGAAGCTTTTGAACATAATTATAACAAGACTATAATGGCGATACATAATTTGTTGTTAATATGTGAAGTAGTCCGATGCTCGCAAAAACGAATCATTAGTCTCAAGTTAAGTATTGTGTGTGAAAAAAGACATGTCTATGCATTCGATGCTTTTTCGAAAGCTACTTATGTGGTGATGACTGCACACAATTTATGCTTAGATGTTTGTACTTGTTATAATTTACGAGGATGGCTGAGCTATTGCGCGCTTCGACTAGTGTACCGAAGGTCCTGGGTTCGAATCATGGTGAAGGCTAAAATTTGTGTTCCTGGATCTAAGTCTACCCAGGCTCTGATAGGTACCTGACATCCTCTAGTAATATATCTTGGCCACAGAAACTGGTGAACGCTGCTTCGCGGGCCTTATGATCAATTTGGTCGGATGGGTACTTAACTTTTTACGTTTACTTGTGTCCATTTTACGTTCTATTCCATCGACTGGGGCGCGGTGTCCGAGCAGTGCGTTCGGCGGGCGTACCCAATGGTCCTAGGTTCGAATCCTGATGCATGCTAGGATTTTTTTACCGAGTCTAGAGGGTGTCCCTGAATCTACCCAACTCTGATGGGTACCTGACCATAGTTTAAGTGCCGTGGCCACAAAAACTGCTTCACCGGTCCCATGGATCAATTTGTTCCGACCGGATACTTTTTACCAACGCCTGTACACTGATATTTTTCAAGACTAATCAATTTTGTTTTTGAAATGTATACATTCTGATTAACTTAACATGTAAAAAAATAAAATAAAAACGGAATGAAAGAAAGAGGGAAACAGAGAAAGAAGATGGCTTTAGTCAGAATCAGAGAAAGTGTAAGCAAAGAAGACAAGAGAGCAAATGGAGAGAAAGAGTGAAAGACTGTGCGAAAAAAAAACCCAGAAAAGTGAGATGTATTGATGTGAAAAAGTTTGGAAACGGCTTCCGAGCCCCCAACAGTTTCAGCATAAATAGTTTAATTAAAGCACGCTTAACTAGTTCTCTAAGTGGCTTTGACGGTTTTGGGTCTTTACTGCTGTTTTTTTTGTAGCAAGTTGTGGGAGCAGTGGCGCCACCTCCCAACGCCCCAGGGCGTGGGGGGGGGGAATGGATCGCGTGAAGAGATTCAAAGAAGTAATAAGTAAAAAGGAAGGGGGAGGTAATAAGGGAAAGATAACTATAGCCAAGGGAAACTATCTCAGCTGGTTGAGGGGGGGGGGAGGGGTAAAATGTTGAAGTACTTCCTCAGACTGTCTCCAAACTGGACAGTCGGTCAAATGTGAAGTGACCCGTAACTATTGCCAGGAAACTTCCAGGATGCCAGTAAGTGCTAAATATTGACCCTTACCCCCCTCCCACCCCAGTCAAAACACATACAAACATACCCACACAAACACACTTACACAAACACACTTACACAAACACACTTACACAAACACACTCACACAAACACACCCACACAAACACACTTACACAAACACACTTACACAAACACACTCACACAAACACACTCACACAACTACACCCACACAACTACACCCACACAACTACACCCACACAACTACACCCACACAACTACACCCACACAACTACACCCACACAACTACACCCACATATTTTATTATCTTTTCTTTCTTTTCCCACTGGGCTTTGCTGGCATGGAATATAATTTCTTGTGACTACCTTTAGATCCACTAAGACAAACATAAGTTTCCCGTTTTTGATGTTAACATATTGTTTCCACTGAGAGAAAATACATTATACAGTGTACATCCACTCTAGGGGATTAGTATTTAATATGACTACTTAGTTTCACCGTTTGTCATTTTCCTTTCAAAACGCATTTGGCAAATCGAATTTACTGTGGTAATGGTTTTTCTTCTTAAATCCTTTGCTTGTCGAAAACGCGTTTTGTATTGAAATTAATGAAACCAAAGACTATAATAAGATGGACCGCTTGCTTTAATATTTCTGCTATTTGATCACTCGAATTACTTCATTTCGGAATTCACGTTCCCTTTTGCATTGTACACTTCCGTTTTTTTTTAATCGCTATGATTGTCTCAATGAAACATTTAAATTAAAATCGCGGAAACATTTAGGCAGACATAGGAGCGTAGAAGTAATTTAAGACAGCGTTATTGGATGCTCACGGAAAAAAAAGAACAATATAAGCTCTAAAAATAGAGCAAGCGGTCCATCTTCTCCGCCTACGCTTATCCGTGATTCGGGCCATGTTGTTATAAATGGATTGCACAAATCTTCGGTTATAATTAAAATATCTTGAAGGTAACACTTCTTATCTGATAACATATAATTGATAACAAGTATGACCAATGCAAAAAATAAACACACACACGAACCCAACCATAAAAAAAAACCACAGTGATGAAAACTGTGCGTATTCCTCGAAGATTAACTCCCTTGTCAGCTGTCATGTCGGGTCGATCAGAGAAGGAAAAGACACATTTCCTTTAGTTACTAGAAGGAAATACTCAAGGGTTGAATAAATAAGAAAAAGGAAATTGTTTTTAGGAAACATTACGAATCTATTCATGGAGTTCAACTGCAACTATGCAACTTAGATCTATGATGAATAACATTGTGTTAAATTAACTGATCTATAAATTCCTATTCTCTTGCTGACTTGACACACACTGGATATATGTGTGTTATTGTCCGTAAGCTGTTGTCTAAGACAGGGGTCGGCAGACCACGGCACGCGTGCCAAACTTGGCATATTGATTGTCAATGGCGCGCCGAAGACCCAAAAAAAGAAAAGGCAATTGAAGCCCCATCTATAACGCAAGAAAAAAAAAGGATGACTTTTAGCTCTTGCCTCGGTAGATGAATTACAAATCCGTATTTGGCACACTATGATCAAAACGTTCAAAAAAATGTCTATCATTAGATACTTTCCATTCAGATACACGTCATGCATCTGGCAAACACACTGCTTCATCTCCCTTTGTTTTCAAATGGGTTAAGGAACTTAAGATTTAGGGGAGACAGGTTTCAGTTATAAAGACATAAACACAGATCAACAATAACCCAGTCATGTAAATTGTTTGGTCCTATAATTTGGTTTTATTATTATCACATCTAAAACGGTGTAAGGCGGCGGGGAAAGGTTATTTCGACATTCTAGATGATTCGGTTCGTTCATGTATCCTGCTTAGATGTTTATCTTATCTATCATAGACGCTCTTTCTGTAAAGAAGATTATTGCGTCCTACGCTAGTCCGTGGTTTGAGTCTAATCCTGCATTTTGATTAGTGTTTTAAATGATACGTTTCTGGTTTTCCTGTTGTTTTTTTCAGGCAGTTATTCCACGTCCGGATGCTACTCGGGAAGAAAAAGTACTTACATGTAGGCCTGTTTGTTCTCGTATATGGAGGAAAGTGTTTTTAACTTATAGTTTTTACAACTTCGCCGAACCGTTAGTACCCAAATCCTCTAAAACATATTTGTGTTAGTTCTTTCTTTGACAGATTCACGGTATAAGTCCATTTGGCCTATAATATCTAGATATATAAAGCTCTGTATGAGTGTGTGTTCAACCAATCGAATTGGTTTATTTAATGACACGTGACCTTTTTGCTTCACCTTTGTTCGGAATTTGACTTAGCACTTGTCCGCGCCAGCTGTGTGGATAACGTATATGACTGCCATGCGGTCGACCTGGGTTCGATTCGCCAGTTGGTCAATACCTTTTTTTTCTTAAATATTATTTTCAATAAAAAAAAATTTTTTAATTGTAAATCAATGGGCAACATTTAGATTTTTGTTTAATAAAAAAAATTGCCTATTTTTAACCCTATTATATATATTTTTTTAATTTACTTTCCTAAATGTCTTCAGTAAAAAAATATTGTTCATTATTAGATTTACAGCTTTCTGTTCATTGTAGTTTAATTACATTTTATCTGTGGCTTATACTAGCCTGTTTTTTCCCCCCGGGCAACGCCGGGGAATTTAGCTTGTATTTCATAAAAACTATTAATTTCGACTTGACAAAGCAGCCCTAACTTTTATAGTACGTCGGTTGATGCTAGACTTTCTCTGTAATGCACAACTCACATTAAGAATCGTTTTAATATTTTTTATGGGCAGAGAACTGTACCAGAGATGGGTCGAAAGAATATTGAGGAAATGTGGTTCGCAACCGAGTTATCGTTCGTTGGTGTGTGTTTTCTTTTTTTCAAAGACGTGAAATATCAAGACCAATAATATGTTCTAGACATTTGCCATAAAACTTGTAGATTCTCCTGTTCTGGTAGCCAGTTACTGGAACCGGTAACAAGACGGTTGCCATAGCAATTATTGTGACATGATCTATGACGGCTGTGACCTACGTGGTGACCTAAATGACCTACTGTGGTGACCTCAATGACCTACTTTGGTAACCTAAACAGACAACCGCTTAAATATGTCGTATGCACCGATTAATCTCTACATAAAACAACTTCAGCAGCTCAGGTTTTACTACTTAACCAGTTCAGTTTCAGTAAATCTTTTAGTCCTCGTCGTCCATACCTCGACAGTTAATTTAATCATTTCATATTGTGTGTTGGTTTCTTTTAAACGTCACGTATACTACATACTAGTGGGAGGTCTCTGTTATCGAATTGTGGACTTGCTGAATAAATCCTCGATTCCTTCGAGACTTTTGCGGGGAGAGAAATATTTAATAAGAATCAGATTATGAGAATGACTGTACTCTAAGACCTGGTATACTGAAGTCCAGAAGTCTGAGATTTCTTTTCGTTCTTGGAACAATTTTTTATGATACAGAGGTTTATTGTTTACAAATCCAATGGTCACCATGACTGTTTTAATAGTTAAGTAATCCCGTCGGACCGCAATTTACATTTTAACGTCACCAAGAAACCTAAGCCACGCCTATTGCAAACGCTCTATTGATTTTGCCTGATGATGAAACTGATCATAGGGCTGGTGAAGCAGCGTTCACCAGTTTCTGTGGCCACGGCATACTAGGTGATTGTGTGACCAGCACAATGCACAGCCTCCTTTACTTTTCACAAACTAGGGGTAAGGAACCCATCAGAGCTGGTTAGACTTAGGGACACCCTCCAGTCCTGGGAAAACCATCCCAGCCTTCACCAGTATTGGAACCCAGGACCTTCGGAACGCCAGTCGAACGCGCTGCCGCTCGGCCATCCATCGTGCCTCACCTTTTTGATAGATCTAGGTCTATTTTTTGATAGATCTAGGTCTAACTTTTGATAGATCTAGGTCTAACTTTTGATAGATCTAGGTCTAACTTTTGATAGATCTAGGTCTAACTTTTGATAGATCTAGGTCTAACTTTTGTTAGATCTAGGTCTAACTTTTGATAGATCTAGGTCTAACTTTTGATAGATCTAGGTCTAACTTTTGATAGATCTAGGTCTAACTTTTGATAGATCTAGGTCTAACTTTTGATAGATCTAGGTCTAACTTTTGATAGATCTAGGTCTAACTTTTCAACAAAGTCTTTTTAACTATTACTATTGGTACATCGAGTGAAAAGGACGCAATAATCTTCTTTATACAAGGATCGTGTGTAATGTATAAGAAGAAAAACGTTTTTATACTTTTCAAATGCCTGATTAACACTTATTTAATTTTTGTTCATTTTTTTGAAAAAGATTATATATTATATAACATGAGAGTCTAACTATGAAATAATAAAACACCACCTTTTAATGAAATACACAGCTTGTCATGTATACATTACACTTTTTCTTACTTAAATATGCAAGATAAACTCCATGAAATGTAGGGCTTGATTTAGACTGGAAAATACGTGTGCAAGGAATATATCATAAATTCTACTAGATATTCTACTGTCAAGCAGGCTGCATGGATGTTTGGTTTCTTAGAGTCGATTCCAGTTTCAGTTTTCAGTCTCAGAATTCAGTGGCCACGGCATACTAGGGGATAGTGTAGGCAGCACTATGCCCATTCGCTTTTACTTTGTTCCATCAAATGACAGGTACCCATCAGAGCTGGGTAGACAAATCCTAACCTTCACTAGGATTCGAACCCAGTATCTTCGGTACGCTAGCCGAACGCGCTGCCAATCGACCACATTGCCTCCACATGATTAACAAAAGGATTTTTTTCATTAACCCTTACAGTCCCGGGCGCGTATATAGCGGAACTGAAGGCAGCATAGATAGAAGTAGGTCGGTACGGGAGGGTTAAATAAATGAAATCTCATATTATGATGAACGGGGGCGCCGTGAGCGAGCAGCCAGCGTACTAGTTCGAATCCTGGTCAAAGCGCTACGTTTGTTACCGGGTCTCGAGTGTGTCCTGTTGGGAGGAACTGTCTGTGTTCTTAATATTTACACATAATATTCATTTCTTTGTACAGTCCATTGATGTAACCATTCTTCTTTGAGGTTGTTCTTCAGCATAGGTTCTTCCTACTATGATGTGGCTTACGTGTCTCTCTGGCTCGTCATTGCTTGCTTCAGTTTTACCCAACTGGTCGGTTCTGTGCGTCATAAACTATGTCTAGAAGTTATGAGACAGGTCTGCAGTTTATAAGATACTGTCTTTAGGCTATGTCGTGCAGGTTATAAGATCAGCCTGTAGCTTATGTCCGTAACGTATGTTAAATCTGTCATCACCATCATCACCTGTCGTCTCGTCCTGGACATAGGCCACAAACAAAGGTTCTCCAACCATCTCGGTTTCTCCAACTGTCCCCAGGTGTGACCACTCTTTTTAATGTCTGCCTCCAGCTCCCTTCTCCAGGTCATTCTAGGCCGACCTCTCTTTTTCTTGCCCAGTGGATTCCAAGTAAGGGCTTGTCTCAAGGGCTGAATGCTGGCCTTCTAAGAGTGTGTCCAATCCATTTCCATCTGCGCTGTGAAATTAGTTCTTCCACCGGTTCCACCTGAGTGCGACGACAGAGCTCCTCGGCGGTGATGACGTTGGGCCAGCAGATTCTGAGGATCTTTCGGAGACATAAGTTAATAAATGTCTGTAGATTTCTAGAACCAGCTGCTGTTGTTCGCCAAGTTTCTTCTCCATACATCAAGACAGGCTTCACAAGTGGTGTTGAATATCCTGACTTTAGTATTGAGGGTCAAGCTGCCACAGGTCCAGACATTTTTCAATTGGTTGAATGCAGCTCTCGCCTTACAAATTCTCGCTTTTATGTCAGCATCAGACCCTCCTTGTATATCGATGATGCATCCGAGCTATGTCCACTTCCTCCAGAATTGTTCCTTCCAGTGCTATAGGTGTGTTGCTTGATGTATTTATCTTCTATGTATGTTCAGGCCGATGCATACAGACTAGTGTACTACGTACAGGGCCGGATTTAGATGAAAGGAGGCCCTAGGCTATTCCACTTATGAGGCCCTTTCACCTCCCATTTTTAAGTTTGTAAATTACATGAGAGATAATAAAATACATCATCACTGTGATATATATATATCAATATGTTAAATAAAACATGTTGTATTAGGTAGGCCTACTAACCTTTTACAAAAATGTGGCACGGATAACTAAGCTTAATCAAACATAACACACAGCATTTACAAAGAAACAAAATTCAAATAATGAAAATCTTTTTCTACGACAATAAAATACGCAATACAAAATATCATATTTTATATCAAATTAAATTAAATATAGTCAATACATTGAAGATTAACCCAAATTCAATTCAGATAACTTTATTTCATAATAATAATAATTCACATTTAAAGTTTAATATGAATTATTATGAATTTTAAGACTTAAACTAAACCAAAAATTGAACTGTATTCAAACAAAATCCAGATCACAAAAAAAAGAAAATATCAAATTGTATATCATATTAAATTGTTTGTTAATAGTTATTTTATTTAAGAACTGATTCAATCCAAGTTAACATTTAACACGAAATCGTAGATTAGAAGAATTTCTTTCTAAACTATTTCACACAGATTTCTTCTATAAAATCATCAAAGTCTATTTCTCTGAATGTCTCATTTATCGATGCACAGAATATTCAATGCAGACAACCTCGTCTGGATCATTGTGCTTCTTAATTGATTTTTTATATTCTTAAGTCTTGAAAATGACCTTTATTCGGTACAATTAGTGACAATTAAACTGAGAAACAACCGTAAGATTGAATCCACATTGGGGAAGGCCACTTGGATATATTTCTTTGAATCTTATACGATACAATTCTGTATGCGACAATGTGTTGTTTTTTTTTAGACTTAGGCTATGCGTTAGTCTCACATATGTGTGGAAATGAAATAATTCTTCAGTAAGATTTTGCTTGACATCTTCTGGGTATTCTTGCATTAACAGCTCAACACTTCTTTGAAGTTATTCCTTTGATAATGTAAGATCGGCAAGAAAGGAAAAAATATTTTCACTACATCATCATGAACAGAGGCTCTTCTTCCTAAATTTGATTCGAGTGAATCTAATATTGGAATAAATTATTTTATCCTAAATTTATCCCTTGAAGAGAGTTCGTCTAAGGCCTAAGGCATCTTGAGGTCCCTCTTGATCTTGAGGTCCTATGCTGAAGCCTTGATATCCTATAGGTAAATCCGGCCCTGACTACGTAGTTCTCGTTAAGTCTGTAAATGTATAATATAAATATTCAAGTCTGTAAGTTATAAAATAACTATGTACGTTATAGAGTATTCCAGATCTAAAAGTAAAGTACCCGTAGGACAAAATTGATCATAAGGCCGTGGAGGCAGCGGTCAACAGTTTCTCTGGCCAGCATACTAGAGGATGTGTGGCTAGCACAATACCCAACTAATGCCAGGTACTTTTCAGAGCTGGGAAGACTCGAGCCCGGGGTAAAAATCCCAGCCTTCACCAGGATTCGAACACCAGGACCTTCGGTACGCCAGTCGAACGCGCTGCTTCTCGGCCACCGTGTCCATCTATCTGTTCTATGATAAATTGTTCTATGATAAATTGTTCTATGATAAATTGTTCTGTGATAAATTGTTCTATGATAAATTGTTCTATGATAAATTGTTCTATGATAAATTGTTCTATGATAAATTGTTCTGTGATAAATTGTTCTATGATAAATTGTTCTATGATAAATTGTTCTATGATAAATTGTAATGTTCTAAGAGAAGACTGTAAGTACAAAGAGAATATATGTCTCCACATTTCATCGACAAGAGTGCTTGGTTTGTACGTTGAAGATTAAATCCTAACTGCAGCCATTAGGCCTCAGAGACAATTAGTCTATGGATAGGTTTCCAAATGATGTTCCTTTGAAATGCTTTCACATTTAGTGTGTGTTCGGAACCGGGTTTTCCCGTACTGCGAAATATTGCTGTCTACTTTTTTTATTATTTACTTTTTTTATTGTTTGGTATTTGTTTTCTTTTGATCCTATTATTGTTAGTTTTATATTATTAATAAGAAGTCAGAAGCTTGACAGCAACAATCCATTTGCATATTGTGTAAAATGGCAGCAACATAGATTCCGAGCCGATCTATTTATAGATCAGTGGCGCAGTAAGTTTTAGACACAATTTTGTTTATATCGGTAAGTGCGGTGGCGATTATTAGATTTCCCTGTCTTCACTTTGTTCAAACCTATTTATTAAGAAGGCGCAATCCATTCTTTTTTATCGATCAGTGAAATAAAGTCACGATTTTTTATTGACCATAATGTTCCAATGTGATTGCCTCAGCCAGTACAATGCTCAATGGTTTCTACCTCTACAAATGACAAATTAATTCTACAAATTAATCAGGTCGACTTACCCAAATTAGACTCAGATCACTGATGAGCGTAGGACTTAATAATCTTTATTATGTAATGGGCGTCGATATATATATATATATATATTTATTTATTTATTTATATATATATTTATATATATTTATATATAAGGTCGGCTAACCGTAAATCATGGTGGCCTCAGGGATATCCCCTGGACACACCGGCACGAAAATATCCCGGCATATTACCTGCGTATTCCCTAGAGAAGGGGTCAGCCACCTTTTGATAACAGTGTGCCACATTATGATTTCTAATTCATTCAGCGTGCCAGCCTAAAAGTCATGCTGATGTAGCACTAAATTTCTGGAAGAACAGACTTGAATAGACTTTTTTGCGGCCTCTTCCGCGTGCCATTGAAAATCCCTCTGCGTGCCAAGTATGGCACGCGTGCCGTAGGTTGCCGACCCCTGACCTAGAATTTAGACACATATCAAGTTTCCAGAACGTGATATACAAACATGTTTCTTGGCACTTAGATTAAAGTTCACTTATATTGAAATCCACATGGAAGCGTGATGTGCCAAGGTTAATGTGTTAAGTGACATGAGACTGTGAGGCCATTCTTCTCTGACAAGCGCTATTTACACCTATTGTCATTTACACCTAGTGTCATGTAACGGCATGAATTCGATAAATGTCATATGCGAGACAGCTTCTAATTGTCATTAGCTCAATTATTTTGTCATGAAATTGTTCTTAAAATAAAAAAAGGTCTCCATTTCACGGGCATAAAGATAACACAGGATTAAATTACCATTTTAATGAAGCTAACCGCCGTTGCACGATGCTTTAATTGCTGGCTTCATCGAAACATCGTTATACTGTTGGCCTGGGTTTCGTTAAGTAGACAATGACCGGATCGTTAAATGGGATAATGGTCATTCATTGGAACTGATTTATAATGAGGAAATTTCACAACATGAAATTCGTGTGTACCAATTCAAATTTTGATTCGTGTGGTGTTCAAGTGGAGAATGTTTTCGAGTTGTTGTGTCAATGTTTTGATACACTGTATGGATGTGTAGGCGTTTGTATGGGAATACATTTCTCTGTATGTATGTGTGTGTTTGTATTTGCTTGTATGTGTGTATGTGTTTGCATGTGTTTGTGTGCGTTTGTAGTTATGTGGGTGTTTGTATGTATCTGTATGTGTTTGTATGTGTGTAGTGTGTATGTTTGTGTGTGTTTGTATGTATTTGTATGTGTGTAGTGTGTTTGTATTTGTATGTGTTTGTATGTGTTTGAATGTTCTTTTGTGTTTGTATGTGTTTGTATGTGTGTAGTGTGTATGTTTGTGTGTGTTTGTATGTATTTGTATGTGTGTAGTGTGTTTGTTTTTGTATGTGTTTGTATGTGTGAAGTGTCTTTATATGTTTGTATGTGTATGTATGTGTTTGTATGTTTGTGTATGGTTGTATGTGTATGTATGTGTTTGTATGTTTGTGTGTGTTTGTATGAGTTTGAATGTGTTTTTGTGTTTGTGTGTTTGTATGTGTGTATTTTTGTATGTTTGTGTTTTAATGTGTTCAAATGTGTTTGTTTGTGTTCGTATGTTTGTATGACAATGAAGGTGTAAGCTAGCCCAAGGTTCTAACAAATGAACAACCCGAGCTTCTATTTTGTTTTTCTAACTGCTCAATTGGGTTAAGGATGCCAGAATTTGTCAAAGCTAGAACATTTCCTGGGGACATTGTAAGGGGAGGGGGGGTCACTGTTTTCTTTTTCCAGTTAATTAAATCAATATCCATTGAGAGTGAGCGAGTGTGAAGGAAAGAGTGACTGTGATAGAGATATCGAGAGGGGAAAAGATAAAGAGTGAGAGAGAGAGAGAGAGAGAGAGAAGGGAGAAGGTAGTATCAGTCCGATTGAGACATTATGAGTTGAAAGGTGGGAGAGAGAGACGAATAGAAAGAAAGAAACCTAGAAACACTGGAGGACAGAAGGGCTTAAGAGTAAAGTAGTGATACTAAATAAGGCATTAAACTCTAATTTAGAAATACAACCCAATAACAACCAGTTGCAATGCTCAGCTAAACATAAAGAAAAAAAAAACACTTTCCTTATCTCTTATGCGAGAACATATGAAAATAAGTACTCTTTCTTCACGAATGGCATTCGGTCATGGAATGGGCTACCTGAAAAAAACAGGAAACCCAGTAACTTAACATCATTTAGAACAGATGCAGGACTAGACTCGGACCTCGGATGAGAGTAGGACGCAATAATTTTTTGTTAAAGATGGAGCGGCTGTAATATATATAAGATAAGAGTGTATAAGAGAAAGGGATGATAGGAGAAACACAGATAGGCAGTAAACGTGTGTAAAACTGAAAATTTTCTAATTCTATAACTTCAAATTCAAATGTCAAAAGGTCTATAACATACATACGTAAAAACATATTGTTAGTTAACTATTGTTCAAAAAAAATGTTTTCTAGTTATACAGTAAGTAACACCAAAGACTATAATAAGATTGACCTCTTGCTTTGATATTTTTGCTATTTGATAAATTGAAACACTTAGTCCACTCGACTTCCGGTTTACTAATTCGCTCTGATTTTCTCAATGGAAAATTAAGATTAAAATCGAAAGTTGTATACAGCGGAAACCTTTAATGCAATTGTAGAAACGTAGAAGTAATTTAAGACAGCCTTATTGGTTGCGCACGGAAAAAAAGAACATCTAAATCTAAAAATAGAGCAAGCGGTCTATCTTCTTATAGTCTTTGGTAATACATAACTTTAGATATTTGATTTACAGTATACTTTTAAGAGCATCATTTCTTCTTTTATATACCATAACATAATTAGTCTTCATTTTTCTTTTGTCTTTTAGTGTTTTTGTATTTAGAAAAGATTAGGAATACATTTTTTTCTGGTTTTCTAAGTAGGGAATGGTTATAATTGTCCAGCCCCTAATCAAGATTATTCTTAAAATGCTGAAAACCATTTTTAATTATTATGTCATTCACTCTTCAAATTTCATAGACAGTTGTTATTCCACAGGGTTTCAGGTGTTTGCATTCTGTAGTTTTCTTGATGTCAGTATATTGTCACACTCTCAACTTCTCTAACATCCTGTTACTTTGTCTCTCTTCCTATTCTATCTCTCTCTCTCACTGTCCACCTCTCTCTTCTTTTTTCTCTCTCACTTCATTTCTCTCTTTCATTCCTACTGTTCTCTCTCTCTCTCACACTTTCTCACTCGCGTTCTTTCTTTCTCTCTCTCTCATCTCCCTCTATCTCTTTCTCTTTCTCTCTCTCTCATCTCTCTCTATCTCTTTCTCTCTCTCTCATCTCTCTCTATCTCTTTCTCTGTCTCTCATCTCTCTCTATCTCTTTCTCTTTCTCTCTCTCTCATCTCCCTCTATCTCTTTCTCTTTCTCTCTCTCATCTCTCTCTATCTCTTTCTCTTTGTCTCTCTCATCTCTCTCTATCTCTTTCTCTTTCTCTCTCTCATCTCTCTCTATCTCTTTCTCTTTCTCTCTCTCTCATCTCTCTCTATCTATTTCTCTTACTCTCTCTCTCATCTCTCTCTTTCTCTTTCTCTTTCTCTCTCTCATCTCTCTCTCTATCTCTTTCTCTTTCTCTCTCTCATCTCTCTATATCTCTTTCTCTTTCTCTCTCTCATCTCTCTCTTTCTCTTTCTCTCTCAACTTTCTCTATCTCTTTCTCTTTCTATCTCTCTCATCTCCCTCTATCTCTTTCTCTTTCTCTCTCTCATCTCTCTCTCTCTCTTTCTCTCTCTCTCATCTCTCTCTATCTCTATCTCTTTCTCTCTCTCATCTCTCTATCTCTTTCTCTCTCTCTCATCTCTCTCTATCTCTTTCTCTCTCTCATCTCTATCCCTTTCTCTTTCTCTCTCTCATCTCTCTCTATCTCTTTCTCTTTCTCTCTCTCATCTCTCTCTCTATCTCTTTCTCTCTCTCATCTCCCTCTATCTCTTTCTCTCTCTCATCTCTCTCTATTTCTTTCTCTTTCTCTCTCTCTCATCTCTCTCTATCTCTTTCTCTCTCTTATCTCTATCTCTTTCTCTTTCTGTCTCTCTCTCATCTCTCTCTATCTCTTTCTCTCTCTCTCATCTCCCTCTATCTCTTTCTCTTTCTCTCTCTCATCTCTCTCTATCTCTTTCTCTCTCTCTCATCTCCCTCTATCTCTTTCTCTTTCTCTCTCTCTCATCTCTCTCTATCTCTTTCTCTCTATCTCATCTCCCTCTATCTTTTTCTCTTTCTCTCTCTCATCTCTCTATCTCTTTCTCTCTCTCTCTCATCTCTATCTCTTTCTCTTTCTCTCTCTCATCTCTCTCTATCTCTTTCTCTCTCTCTCATCTCTCTCTATCTCTTTCTCTTTCTCTCTCTCTCATCTCTCTCTATCTCTTTCTCTCTCTCTCATCTCCCTCTATCTCTTTCTCTTTCTCTCTCTCATCTCTTTCTATCTCTTTCTCTCTCTCTCATCTCCCTCTATCTCTTTCTCTTTCTCTCTCTCATCTCTCTCTCTTTCTCATCTCTCTATCTCTTTCTCTTTCTCTCTCTCATCTCTCTCTATCTCTTTCTCTTTCTCTCTCTCTCATCTCTCTCTCTTTCTCTTTCTCTCTCTCTCTTTTCTCTCTATCTCTTTCTCTTTCTCTCTCTCATCTCTCTCTATCTCTTTCTCTTTCTCTCTCTCTCATCTCTCTCTATCTCTTTCTCTTTCTCTCTCTCTCATCTCTCTCTATCTCTTTCTCTTTCTTTCTCTCTCATCTCTCTCTATCTCTTTCTCTTTCTCTCTCTCATCTCTCTCTATCTCTTTTTCTTTCTCTCATCTCCCTCTATCTCTTTCTCTCTCTCATCTCTCTATCTCTTTCTCTCTCTCATCTCTCTCTCTCTTTCTCTCTCTCTCATCTCTCTCTATCTCTTTCTCTCTCTCATCTCTCTCTATCTCTTTCTCTCTCTCTCCTCTCTCTATCTCTTTCTCTCTCTCTCATCTCTCTCTATCTCTTTCTCTTTCTCTCTCTCTCTCATCTCTCTCTATCTCTTTCTCTCTCTCTCATCTCCCTCTCTCTCTTTCTCTTTCTCTCTCTCATCTCTCTCTATCTTTCTCTTTCTCTCATCTCCCTTTATCTCTTTCTCTTTCTCTCTCTCATCTCTCTCTATCTCTTTCTCTCTCTCATCTCTCTCTATCTCTTTCTCTCTCATCTCTCTCTATCTCTTTCTCTCTCTCATCTCTCTCTATCTCTTACTCTCTCTCATCTCTCTCTATCTCTTTCTTTCTCTCTCATCTCTCTCTATCTCTTTCTCTTTCTCTCTCTCTCATCTCCCTCTATCTCTTTCTCTTTCTCTCTCTCATCTCCCTCTATCTCTTTCTCTTTCTCTCTCTCTATCTCTTTCTCTCTCTCTCATCTCTCTCTATCTCTATCTCTTTCTCTTTCTCTCTCTCATCTCTCTCTATCTCTTTCTCTTTCTCTCTCTCTCATCTCTCTCTATCTCTTTCTCTCTCTCATCTCCCTCTTTCTCTTTCTCTTCTCTCTCTCTCATCTCTCTCTATCTCGTTCTCTCTGTCTCATCTCCCTCTATTTCTTTCTCTTTCTCTCTCTCATCTCTCTATCTCTTTCTCTTTCTCTTTCTCACTCTCTCATCTCTCTCTCTTTCTCTTCTCTCTCTCTCTTTTCTCTCTATCTCTTTCTCTTTCTCTCTCTCATCTCTCTCTATCTCTTTCTCTTTCTCTCTCTCTCATCTCTCTCTTTCTCTTTCTCTTTCTCTCTCTCTCATCTCTCTCTCTTTCTCTTTCTCTCTCTCTCTTTTCTCTCTATCTCTTTCTCTTTCTCTCTCTCATCTCTCTCTATCTCTTTCTCTTTCTCTCTCTCTCATCTCTCTCTTTCTCTTCTCTTTCTCTTTCTCATCTCTCTCTCTATCTCTTTCTCTTTCTCTCTCTCATCTCTCTATATCTCTTTCTCTTTCTCTCTCTCATCTCTCTCTTTCTCTTTCTCTCTCAACTTTCTCTATCTTTCTCTTTCTATCTCTCTCATCTCCCTCTATCTCTTTCTCTTTCTCTCTCTCATCTCTCTCTCTCTCTTTCTCTCTCTCTCATCTCTCTCTATCTCTATCTCTTTCTCTCTCTCATCTCTCTATCTCTTTCTCTCTCTCTCATCTCTCTCTATCTCTTTCTCTCTCTCATCTCTATCCCTTTCTCTTTCTCTCTCTCATCTCTCTCTATCTCTTTCTCTTTCTCTCTCTCATCTCTCTCTCTATCTCTTTCTCTCTCTCATCTCCCTCTATCTCTTTCTCTCTCTCATCTCTCTCTATTTCTTTCTCTTTCTCTCTCTCTCATCTCTCTCTATCTCTTTCTCTCTCTTATCTCTATCTCTTTCTCTTTCTGTCTCTCTCTCATCTCTCTCTATCTCTTTCTCTCTCTCTCATCTCCCTCTATCTCTTTCTCTTTCTCTCTCTCATCTCTCTCTATCTCTTTCTCTCTCTCTCATCTCCCTCTATCTCTTTCTCTTTCTCTCTCTCTCATCTCTCTCTATCTCTTTCTCTCTATCTCATCTCCCTCTATCTTTTTCTCTTTCTCTCTCTCATCTCTCTATCTCTTTCTCTCTCTCTCTCATCTCTATCTCTTTCTCTTTCTCTCTCTCATCTCTTTCTATCTCTTTCTCTCTCTCTCATCTCTCTCTATCTCTTTCTCTTTCTCTCTCTCTCATCTCTCTCTATCTCTTTCTCTCTCTCTCATCTCCCTCTATCTCTTTCTCTTTCTCTCTCTCATCTCTTTCTATCTCTTTCTCTCTCTCTCATCTCCCTCTATCTCTTTCTCTTTCTCTCTCTCATCTCTCTCTCTTTCTCATCTCTCTATCTCTTTCTCTTTCTCTCTCTCATCTCTCTCAATCTCTTTCTCTTTCTCTCTCTCTCATCTCTCTCTCTTTCTCTTTCTCTCTCTCTCTTTTCTCTCTATCTCTTTCTCTTTCTCTCTCTCATCTCTCTCTATCTCTTTCTCTTTCTCTCTCTCTCATCTCTCTCTATCTCTTTCTCTTTCTCTCTCTCATCTCTCTCTATCTCTTTCTCTTTCTTTCTCTCTCATCTCTCTCTATCTCTTTCTCTTTCTCTCTCTCATCTCTCTCTATCTCTCTTTCTCTCTCTCATCTCTCTATCTCTTTCTCTCTCTCATCTCTCTCTCTCTTTCTCTCTCTCTCATCTCTCTCTATCTCTTTCTCTCTCTCATCTCTCTCTATCTCTTTCTCTCTCTCTCCTCTCTCTATCTCTTTCTCTCTCTCTCATCTCTCTCTATCTCTTTCTCTTTCTCTCTCTCTCTCATCTCTCTCTATCTCTTTCTCTCTCTCTCATCTCCCTCTCTCTCTTTCTCTTTCTCTCTCTCATCTCTCTTTATCTTTCTCTTTCTCTCATCTCCCTTTATCTTTTTCTCTTTCTCTCTCTCATCTCTCTCTATCTCTTTCTCTCTCTCATCTCTCTCTATCTCTTTCTCTCTCATCTCTCTCTATCTCTTTCTCTCTCTCATCTCTCTCTATCTCTTACTCTCTCTCATCTCTCTCTATCTCTTTCTTTCTCTCTCATCTCTCTCTATCTCTTTCTCTTTCTCTCTCTCTCATCTCCCTCTATCTCTTTCTCTTTCTCTCTCTCATCTCCCTCTATCTCTTTCTCTTTCTCTCTCTCTATCTCTTTCTCTCTCTCTCATCTCTCTCTATCTCTATCTCTTTCTCTTTCTCTCTCTCATCTCTCTCTATCTCTTTCTCTTTCTCTCTCTCTCATCTCTCTCTATCTCTTTCTCTCTCTCATCTCCCTCTATCTCTTTCTCTTTCTCTCTCTCTCATCTCTCTCTATCTCTTTCTTTCTGTCTCATCTTCCTATCTCTTTCTCTTTCTCTCTCTCATCTCTCTCTATCTCTTTCTCTTTCTCTCTCTCATCTCTCTCTATCTCTTTCTCTCTCTCATCTCTCTCTATCTCTTTCTCTTTCTCTCTCTCATCTCTCTCTATCTCTTTCTCTCTCTCTCATCTCCCTCTTATCTCTTTCTCTTTCTCTCTCTCATCTCTCTATCTCTTTCTCTTTCTCTCTCTCTCATCTCTCTCTATCTCTTTCTCTTTCTCTAATCTTCATTTATCTCTTTCTCTTTCTCTCTCTTTCATCTCTCTTTATCTCTTTCTCTCTTTCTCATCTCCCTCTATCTCTTTGTCTTTCTCTCTCTCATCTCTCTCTATCTCTTTCTCTCTCTCTCATCTCCCTCTATCTTTTTCTCTTTCTCTCTCTCATCTCTCTATTATTTTCTCTCTCTCTCATCTCTCTCTATCTCTTTCTCTCTCTCATCTCTCTCTATCCCTTTTTCTTTCTCTCTCTCATCTCTTTCTCTATCTCTTTCTCTCTCTCTCATCTCACTCTATCTCTTTCTCTCTCTCATCTCTCACTATTTCTTTCTCTTTCTCTCTCTCTCATCTCTCTCTCTATTTCTCTCTCTCATCTCCCTCTATCTCTTTCTCTTTCTCTCTCTCTCATCTCTCTCTATCTCTTTCTCTCTCTCTCATCTCCCTCTATCTCTTTCTCTTTCTCTCTCTCATCTCTCTCTATCTCTTTCTTTCTCTCTCATCTCTCTCTATCTCTTTCTCTTTCTCTCTCTCTCATCTCTCTCTATCTCTTTCTCTTTCTCTCTCTCTTATCTCTCTCTATCTCTTTCTCTCTCTCTAATCTTTCTCTATCTCTTTCTCTTTCTCTCTCTCTCATCTCTCTCTATCTCTTTCTCTTTCTCTCTCTGTCATCTCTTTCTCTTTCTCTCTCTCTCATCTCTCTCTATCTCTTTCTCTCTCTCTCATCTCCCTCTATCTCTTTCTCTTTCTCTCTCTCATCTCTCTCTATCTCTTTCTCTCTCTCTATCATTTCCCTTTATCTCTTTCTCTTTCTCTCTCTCTCATCTCTCTCTATCTCTTTCTCTCTCTCTCATCTCCCTCTATCTCTTTCTCTTTCTCTCTCTCATCTCTCTCTATCTCTTTCTCTCTCTCTCTATCTCTTTCTCTTTCTCTTTCTCTCATCTCTCTCTCTATCTCTTTCTCTTTCTCATTTCCCTCTATCTCTTTCTCTGTCTCTCTCTCTCATCTCTCTCTATCTCTTTCTCTCTCACTCATCTCCCTCTATCTCTTTCTCTTTCTCTCTCTCATCTCTCTCATCTCTCTATCTCTTTCTCTCTCTCTCATCTCTCTCTATCTCTTTCTCTCTCTCATCTCTCTCTCTCTCTTTCTCTCTCTCATCTCTCTCTATCTCTTTCTCTTTCTCTTTCTCATCTCTCTCTCTATCTCTTTCTCTTTCTCATCTCTCTCTATCTTTTTCTCTTTCTCTCTCTCATCTCTCTCTATCTTTTTCTCTCTCTCTCATCTCTCTCTATCTCTTTCTCTTTCTCTCTCATCTCTCTCTATCTCTTTCTCTTTCTCTCTCTTTCATCTCTCTCTATCTCTTTCTCTTTCTCTCTCTCATCTCTCTCTATCTCTTTCTCTTTCTCTCATCTCCCTCTATCTCTTTCTCTTTCTCTCTCTCATCTCTCTCTATCTCTTTCTCTCTCTCATCTCTCACTATCTCTTTCTCTCTCTCATCTCCCTCTATCTCTTTCTCTTTCTCTCTCTCATCTCTCTATCTCTTTCTCTTTCTCTCTCTCTCATCTCTCTCTATCTCTTTCTCTCTCTCTCATCTCTCTCTATCTCTTTCTCTTTCTCTCTCTCTCTCATCTCTCTCTATCTCTTTCTCTCTCTCTCTCATCTCCCTCTATCTCTTTCTCTTTCTCTCTGTCATCTTCCTTTATCTCTTTCTCTTTCTCTCATCTCTCTCCATCTCTTTCTCTCTCTCATCTCTCTCTATCTCTTTCTCTCTCTCTCATCTCTCTCTATCTCTTTCTCTCTCTCATCTCTCTCTATCTCTTTCTCTCTCTCTCATCTCTCTCTATCTCTTTCTCTCTCTCATCTTTCTCTATCTCTTTCTCTTTCTCTCTCTCTCATCTCTCTCTATCTCTTTCTCTCTCTCTCATCTCCCTCTATCTCTTTCTCTTTCTCTCTCTCTATCTCTTTCGCTCTCTCTCATCTCTCTCTATCTCTATCTCTTTCTCTCTCTCTCATCTCTCTCTATCTCTTTCTCTCTCTCTCATCTCTCTCTATCTCTTTCTCTCTCTCTCATCTCTCTCTATCTCTTTCTCTTTCTCTCTCTCTCATCTCTCTCTATCTCTTTCTCTCTCTCTCATCTCTCTCTATCTCTTTCTCTTTCTCTCTCTCTCTCTCTCATCTCTCACTATCTCTATCTTTGTCTCTCTCTCATCTCTCTCTATCTCTTTCTCTTTCTCTCTCTCTCATCTCTCTCTTTCTCTTTCTCACTCTCACACCATTTCTCTCACTCTATCCCTTACTTTTTCTATTTTTTTCTCTCTTTCTCTCTCTCACTCTCTTGATATCTCTTTCTCACACTCTCTGTCTCTCTGTCTCTCTCGCAAACTCTCTCTCTCTCGCACTTTTTCTCTCTAATTTTCTCCATACCTCCTTCTCTCTCTCCAGATGGGTACAAAGTAAGGTCGAGTATTATTGTACCTAGACAGTTTTCCAATTTTGATCATTCCAAGTAAGTCAAGGACCAAGAGCTTGAAACATTCTGTCTCCTACATCTAGGATATTAAAATTTAAAATTCATGCCCCCCCCCCCCCCCCCCCAAAATATATTTCTAAAATGAAGCGTATTTTTTAAAAGAGTATAAATCTCTGATCAAGTTCGGTTTGTTTTTCAAATGGAGGAGATCATGAACTTCCGGTGCTATTTTTAATTATTTTAGGCATTTTGCGTAAACAGAAAGGTATGCCTTTGCTGGTGTTTGACAATGGATTTCAACCTCGACGGCCAGTTCTGGTCTTTTAGAAATATAGAAAGGCTACAATATTAGTTACGAGGAATGCGTTTTTAACATCAAATGTGGGTAGGTGATAATTAATACGCAAAGTGTTAGTCGAGTTAAGTTAAATTTAGCTTTGTTTATAAAATAAATTAGTAAAAAGTTGCGTCCTTGGCTATTATTTTAAAAAAAAATCTTTTGCATCAAGCAATAAATTTGAAATTATAATTAGGTGATTCTTCACGTATAAGATTCATATTCCATCGTTTTCTTTTGGTAACATCTTTTGGAAATGAAATAGAATTTAATCCCTACATATTTTCGTACAACCAGTAACGCAGCACTCAGACATGTTGTTTTTAATCAAATGAACGAATTAGACCGGAAATGTTGTACACTTCGACCCTTTATGCATGCATAATATTTAAGACTTGTCAATTGAGCTAGAGAAAGTTGTCAAAAGCTCATTATAATATATTGATATCTAAGCTAATTGCTTATTCCTTTATATTCTCTATTCCTTTTTCTCTCGCTTCCCCAAGTGGTCGTGATAATGAGTTAACCCATCAAAGCCTAGAGCTTTGTTTTCCTCTCCTGACATAGTCAACACGTAATGGGGCAGTTGCGGCTTGGCTGGACAGGACTCACAATCAACTACGGTTGATTTCCGTTTGAACAAACACACACGCACAAACACGCCTACACTAATGAATGGGTTTTGGTCTATGGAGTTAAGTTGATAGAGCTTAGATTGATTGACCCGGCAGATGACATTTAAAATGAAATCCTTGTATAAGAAAGCTGTTTGAAGTAACAACAAAGTGTGAGTCACTAAATCATGTTTTAACAACATCTGAAACTAGAAAGTCGATAAACTGACACTAACTTGTGCTGTAGATTTGACTTTGAAATATTTTTGTTTTGTTTTAGTTTTGCTTATGAGCTAAAGTCTCTTGAAAATCCATTGGATTAACAGACGAACCCCAAGTAATACAATCCATGAATGTGCAGTCAATCAATGAATTAAATTTCAAATAATTGATATGAAACTTTGGACTTTCTCTAGCTTAGACTCACTATTCTCTATCTCACTAATCTTAATCTCACTAATCTCACTGTAAATACATTTCAAGTGACTTACTTTTTATTCTATTGATTGGTTCTAATTAAGTTTTAATGATTATGCATGTATATAACAAAATATGTCTGTGTGCTGCGTTACTCCTTGTACTGCGAGTAAGAAAAGTTGTAGAGGGATTTCATTTCCAAAAGATGTTGCCGAAAGAAAAACTATGGATTGCAAATGTTAGAAGTGATGAATCATCCATTTTTATTTCCAAACTTATTGCTTGATGAAAAATATTTTTTGTTCTGCGCATGTAGGTATCAATTGACCGTGCTTGACTATTGTATTTTATACAGTAATCTAAATGTAACTTAATGCGACTAACATGTTGACTATTAACTATCGCATACTCACTTTTAGTGTTTAAAATGGATTCCTCATAAATAGTAATAGCTAATCTTGTAATCTTGTAATCTCTCTTTTTATATATTTAAAAAGAGACCAGACGTGGGTGTCGAGTTTGATGTAAATTGTCAAGCACTAGTAAAAACAATGCTTACATCAAGCCGATATAACATCACGTGTTGCCGGAAATAAACCGGAAGTTCATAAACACGATAAACCCCATGGACACTTTTGAAAAGTTCAGGCCTTATAGAGACTTGTCAATATGTGGTTTATTCCTACATAACTCGCTCATATTGATAAGTTCATTAACTTAACATACCGTACACCGTACACATACAAACCGTACACATTTATTATGGAGGTTTTATGCATTATTTTTATAGATCAGTGATTGTAGTGCTTCATTTTTTTAAAACCTATATTTAAAAAAAAGTTGTTTTTTTTTTTACTTGTTCTATTTTTACAGGCATTTATTACTGTTTCTTTCTTTAGTTATTTATGATTCTTTTTATTTATTTATATTTTTTGTTGTTATTTTGTTTAGGCTTTAGACACACGCTTTTAGTGTCATAATTTTTAACATGAATTTTTTACATGATTTTTTTATCCTATTATCAACACATGTGTCTTTTAAGCCAGCAAAATAATTGATAAAGGGCAGACAACCATCTGTTTCTCGACTTCGTTTGTTTTGACTTTATTTTTATGTTTCCAAGAACACTAACTCTTGTCGCACGAACATTTTAAATCAAAGTTGTCGGACTTTTTTTAAAATTATGAAACGTACGAAACGAACGAAACAATTTTTTTTTTTAGATGTTTGGTCATCAATCTGTGTGAATGAACGTCTGTCAGTTAATACAATAATGTATCTGTTAGTTGAAACTTTTCTACTCCCACCCGCCCTTTTACATCCTTCATACAACTGTTGTCAAAATGTTTGTGTATGTGTGTGTGTGCGTGTGTGTGTGTGTGTATTGTCATTCCATCGTACACAACGTGTTCAATATTTACGTTTTTGTTCCGCACATCTTACATTTACGTCGAAACAATGATATGGTCTACTTAATGAAAATGTGTGGGTGTATGTATGTGTGTCTGTTAATTTTTAAAAAAAAGTTTTTATGTTTTGTATGTAGGCCTATGTGTTTTAAATTTACGTTTTACGTTTACGCTTTACATATAAGCCTACGTTTCCTATAAATTACGTCCTATATTTACGTCCCTTTTTTACATCCCATTTTAGGACCAATATTTACGTACCTTTTACGTCCTTTATTTGCGTCGTTTCTTACGTCCTATATTTACATTCTTTTTTTTTGACATTCCATTTTACGTCCCATATTTACATCCTTTTTACGTCCTTTATTTACGACCCTTTCTTACGTCCTATATCTCTTTTATGTACGTCTCAAAGCTATCTATACACGTCACATATTTTACGTCTTATTTATAAGATATTTTTTTTAAAGAGGGGTTTTAAATGGCAGGTGAAACAAAGTACACTGATAAAATTATCTATTACAATAAAGCAATTCTCTGTCAAGGGCTAATTAATTTCAATATTGAGAGATGTATGCTCCAGTGTGTGTGTGTTTTTTTATCTGGTACATGATGTTCATCATTATTATCATCAATCGCTTGACCGTTGTGATCGTTGGGTTGAGCGAACGGACACCTCAGCAGTCAACTTTCTCAATTCTCTCCTATCTTGAGCTGTTGACAAAAGTTGAGTCAACTGCAGCCCTGTCCAATATTTTACATTGTCGAACCAACATCACCGCTGAGGGCAACTCCGACGTCCACCTTCTAAAATGACTTAACGGATGGTTTTCGGCAGGTTATTATGACCGAGCCATGTCAGCTTGTTAATAAGACCAAATGTACATTGAAACTATCATTAGTATATATAGAAACTTAAACATTACACAAAAACGAATCCTATGTAAGAATTATTATATGTGAACTATAGACCCCGGCTTTGGGAATGTTAATTCAAATACCTTTAAAAACTAATATTCAACATTCATTATCTTTAATATACTTTGTTTTTGTTTTTTTCCACAAAATAATTTCATTACTTTTCCATTAACATTAATTCTGGAACTGTTTACAACGAAGTGAAAATCTTTCCCATTCAATTATTTTATATTCAATCAAAATTATTTGTGGCTTGTTTTTCTTGTTGGTTGAATTTTTTTGCGTTTCTTGCCAGAATTCCAGCCCGTGTGTCACATTTAGATGTGTAGTAGTTGGCAACATTGGGAAGAATATAATCTCGATAGACAGTTCAGTTTGAATTCTGTTGTTTTTTTAAACATGGAACGTGTCAAACTAAGCATTTTTACTATTAAATGTCTTTTTTTTATTTTCACTTTAATTGAAGCTTTCCAATGTCAACTTAACCCTTACAGTCCCGGGCGCGTATATAGCGGAACTGAAGGCAGCATAGATAGAAGTAGGTCGGTACAGGAAGGGTTAAATTACATTGAAAAAGACATTAGCAGGCATTACGAATGGATTTATATATGTCAGTGGAGTTTGATATTCGTATAATTGACCATATTATAATTGCCTTAAAAAAAAAACAACAACCGGAAAAGCCTTTCGCCAATCACGTCCAGGCCGTAACGACGTTCATGGGTGAACCAAGGAGGGCGGGGGACACCCAAGTTCATGAACTAGTTTCTCCCACTGCGGAATTCCCCCTCGGATGATTCTTGAGTTTATTTTACTAAATAGTAATTACTGAAACGATAGACACAATTCATACAAGATTTCGAAAGTGTTACAAAAGGTCGGTTCCTCTGTCGTCTTCACTATGAAATAATACACTCTAGCCACTCGATAAATGTTTAAAAGCAGAATTTAATGCTTGAACTTGTGTACAATAACAACATTCAACTTCACCGGTCAACTATAAGTTGATTCTTTATCGCTAGGTGACAATAACAACAATAACCACACCTCTGATAGAATGGATTTTCCCGAAGTTTTCAGAATGAAAAAAAAAATTGCGTACGTAGAAAGTTGTTAGAGACTACGAGAAAACATATTGGTGTTATTACATCATAATTAATAACTATCTCTGCAATTATAAGCAAATGATCTCTACGCCATAATTAAATATAAATGAATAACTCAAAAAGAACATGCGAGACAATTCCCAATGCAATATAAAAATGTGTGTAATATGTTATAGCCTACACTTATAGTTATAACAAAAGAAAGTTGACAGCGTTCGCTGCGGAGATTATTTATTGTTTCAAACCAATTAATCCCTACCCATAGTCCCTCAGTGTTCACGACCAGACCATAGAAGGTCATCCGTTTGTTCATTACAATTTACGTCAGATAATGGACGGGTCACCAGCCCAAATGATACGTTTCTGCTTTACTCTTAAGGGAGACAATTTAGAAAGTGATGGATTGCAGGGTAGAGAGTAAATAGAAAGGGGATGTTATTTTAAGAAAGACTTTAGCAGACGCGGGCAAGGAAATGACCTTGAGGGGTTGGAGGCATGGTATTTTTTATTATGTTTTGTTTGCGTTAAGGGAGGTCATTCGGGGTCAATCTCTGTTGTCTTTAAATCTAGTTTTATGGTTATAATGAACAGGTTGTCATTAGTAATACTGTAGTCAGTATTTCTAGAGAATTCCTTAAGGGGTTTAAAGCTGGATTAATAAATCATCCAACACGAGGGTTGACCGTTGTGTGGGCGGGGGATGGAAAGGGCGACTACCTGTCGATTTTTATTGTTTTTTTTCTGTTTTTTTTTAGGAGGCGGAATAAATGGGGAACTAGTCTTCCAGTAACAGGAATACGACCCATGGGAATTCTATTCTCCCAATATCTAATTTTCCACAGGGGTACCGGAACACGGAATCTGTTTGCGTTTTTAATTTCTTGAGACCATTTTTCTTGTTTGTCCCTGTAAGATTGATATTCTAAGTGTCACTACAGTTTGTGATTTAAACAAAAACAATTACATTCAAAAAGAGTATATAGATTTATATATATATATATATATATATATATATATATATATATATAAGATAAGATAAGATTGCTTTATTGATCCAAATAAATGGAAAATTAACTTGATTACAAAAATTCCGTCTTTCAGCATTCCTAAAACAAAAATAAAGAACCATTTATAATCAAACACAATAGACATTCACGCACACTATCATACCATTTATCATACAATTATATATATATAAAACGATTTAGAACACAAAATATTGAAATTATTAGATGGGTGGAAAAAACTAGGTGACGTCATAAATTTGGTCATCTTACACAGACGAAGGTCCAGATTTGTGCAAATGAAGACAGAGGACATTTTATAATTATGTAGAACTACATTTTGTGATTACTACTTGCCTTTGATACTTGCTTTTGAAATGGTAAACATAGCTGTGGTTAACTTGAAAGTCTGAATTTTTTTCTGTTGAAATTTTATTACTTACTTACTTACTTACGCCCGTCAACCCCTGTCGGAGTATGGGCCACCAACAACAGTTCTCCAGATTCTCCTATCCTGGGCAATCCTGCAATTTTATTGCTTATAAATATATTGATAAAAAGTATTTTCATTGTTACATTCTTTTTTCTTGTGGTAAATGATACAAATATCTGGGAGAAAGAAATTAGTAAATGTAAATCATGATTGCTGATCTGTTATTTTAGGCTACTTTATAATTATGACTAAATACTGATTCTTTTTTTTTTTGCTCCGAAATGTATACTATTTGAGTTTATTGTGTTTTCTAAACAGCTCTACGGAATTGTGAGGAAATCCTTTACAAATGTTTGCAGTAGAACTCGCTTAGGTCTACTTCAGTAGAGACCGTAATTCTTTATTTTAACTTCTCGTTTTAGTGCTATTTTCTAGCACGTTCTTATACATATAGGGGGCATGTTGCGCGTTCGGCTGGCGTACCGAAGGTCCTGGGTTCGAATCCTTGAATTTTTTTCCCGGATCTGGAGGGTGTCCCTGAGTTTACCAAGCTCTGATAGGTACATGACCTTAAAGTAAAGACGGCTGTGCATAATGCTGACCACGCAATCCCCAAGCATGCCGTGGCCACAGAAACAGGTGGACGCTGCTTCACCAGTATTATGGATCAATTTGGCCACACGGGATACTTTACGTATACATATCGCATACAAGAATCAATACAATCTAAAACTATCAACACTTAACTGGATAGGTTATAAAAGCCTTTGATATATTATTAAGTGAGGGGGGTCTTTGTTTGCTGTATTTATTTAAAAGCAAAACTTAATATAAAAAATACTTTTAATGCAGATATTGTAATAATATAAACTCCTTATCTACTTATTGATGTTAGAAATGGTTTAGAGGTTAAAGGTTAAGTGGTAATCTACAGGAGAAGTGTGCACGAATCTTCACAGTGAGTTATCAGCTGTTGTTGTTTATAAGTTTCATTGATGGATAGATTTAGTGATAGCTGTCACTGGGCAGCACCTCTCTAGGCAAATATGGGGCACGTCTGTCTGGATAGTGCCCCTGGGTCTAACCACCTCTTGTACCTGACTTTAGTTTGGGTAAAGTAAAGGCGGCTGGGGTATTGTGCTTGCCACACAATCCCTTAGTATGCGCCGATGACACATTAATTGGTGAGCGCTCCTTCACCGGCCCTATGAATCAATCTGGTCCAACGTGATACTTTACTTTTTTGTCAAAAACAACTATACATTTCATTGACGATTCTGTAATATATTTGTATGTTAAAATATTGCACCTTATTTTTCTTTTTACATAGGTCAAAAGCAAGATCTAGCTGCCTGTCATCATGACGACGAACTATTGCTCTGGCGTATGACAAGTGTCATTCGGGCGAACAACGAATTCAACAGTGGACATGTCACTTCTTAGAATTGACTTTGTTACAGCGCTGTTAACTTCAACTAAAAAATTGACACATTTTAAAATAAGTTTTGAAGATGTATAAGAAAATCAAAACATTAACAATTACATAAAGCTCTCAAATCATACAGAAATTAAACCAGTTATAATACAAGGCATATAGCCGCATCACTTAGGTTCAGCTCTTGATGCGGAGATAAACCACAAGGTGAAGTTCACACAGACGTCTCCCAGCCTCAAGGCGAAGTTCACACAGACGTCTCCTCGCCTCAATGCGAAGTTCACACAGACGTCTCCTCGCATAACGCCCCAAAAAACAACGATTAGACAGCGCTGCTGTTGTCAAGGTCAAGGTGAGATGGAGTGCCGCTACTACAGGCTGTTTTACAAGCAACTCATTTACCCGTGTGATTGACGTGGCGGGTCACTTCAGGAAACGAACAAAAAATGTACCACTCGAACTATTGACCAATTGACCAATGTCCGTCAAACTGCCTCAATACGTAAGGAGGAGAAATAGCTTTGGCTTGAATCGGATTAGTGCAGCTGGAAATTTGCAGTTTTGAAACTGTGGGGACAGACAGAAACAAATAACGTTGGTTATAATTAATTCATTAACCCTTCCCGTACCGACCTACTTCTATCTATGCTGCCTTCAGTTCCGCTATATACGCGCCCGGGACTGTAAGGGTTAATATACAATAATACATAGTTATAGTTAATCATTTCTAACGTTGCTTATTTCGTTTTCTTTTCATTGGCGAGTGATTCGTATTTTTCAATAAATAAGAAAATCATCCAATAGAAATACATTCAGATGAAAACTTGGAATGGAAGAATCGGAACAATTTGTTTGAAAAATAAAAATTAGTTTAGCCCTACATTTGTGAGCTTACTCTTTTAAAAGCTGGCTGATCGTGGGTAATTTTCAGAAATAATCTTGTCTCAAATAATCTTTGCACAAAGGATGTGTTTCAATATTTGTAAGAATACTGAAATGCGGCTTTTGGAAGGCGCTTGCTTGCGTGCCAATCTGTGTATATAAAAGACTAGATAATCATCGTGTGTATATAGAATGGGTGATTTAATTGCTGGGTATGATATTTCAATATGTTCAAAGCTTCTGGAACTATCTAAGGAAATACCACTAGCGCTGAAGTCTTAGGGGAGGGGGGTGAAGAATTACTTCAGAAATGGACGCCCTGACTTTGCTGGAGACAACCTATGAGGGGCTCGATACCACGGCGCCCTATAACTACTCCAGGTACGTCACCACGTCATCCGGCAGCGGCGGCGGGAATGGATCTCTTGGAAATTACACGGCCAGGGGTGTACACATTATGGAGACCGCGGAGAAGCATCGCATTATAATCATCGCAGTTATAATGGCATGTGAGTAGCTCTTTTAAACATGATTTGGATTCATTGCACATTTGTAGTACCATTCATTTGAATAAGCATTTGAGTATGCGACAAATTCACGTGTTCTCTGTTGTCTGACTAGGATCTTGTTTACTATTATAAAACAAACTCAAGCCGCTCGATGAATGTTCAAAGAAGAATTTAATGCTTGAACGTATATACAATAATTACATAAGTTAACTTCACTGGTAGCTAGCGAAGACCAACAGCAATAACACTAACTGCATCAATGCGTGTTCTAATAGATTTTGGTGCAGAAAGTACTAGAATTGATTTTCCCGGACTTATTAAAATGCAAAAGAAAAGGCGTAGCCTACTAGAAACTCGTAGAGACTTCGAGAAAGCCTTTTGGTGTATTACGTCATAATAAATAAATATACGCAATTACTCTCTACATCCTACACAAAAATCAAATGTAAATAGGCAACTCTACATGAGCAAGCGATATAATATCAAATGCAATGTACAAACTGGATCTAAAATTACATGCTAGCCTATAGACTATACACTTAAATATGTGTTTGTATGTTGTATGTGCCTGGGAAAGGGAGTAAGTAAGTAAAGTGAACGTAGCAAACGTCATACCAAATTGATCCATTGGGTCTTTAAGCAGCGTTCACCAGATTCTCTGACCACTGCATTCTAGGAGATTGTGTTACCAGCACACTGCCCAGCCGCCCTTATTTACTCTAAGTAATGTCAGGTAGGCTACCCATCAGAGCTGTGTAGACTCACAGTCCCGGGAATAAATACTAGCCTTCACCAGGAGCCGAACCCAGAACCTTCGGTACACCATCTGAACATACTCGGCCATCGGGCTCCATTGGGACAGGGAACTACATCCCCACAATAAATTTGTATAGCAATCAACTCCCTGTTCCAACTTACCTTATTCTGCCATGTATATATTAAAGTAAGATTGCTGAGCATTGTAGATTTTAATCAAACGTTATTCTTTTTCAACTTGCTTTATAGACACTAGTTAAATTCCAAAACGCGTGTTTACAACTATTTCCGACATCTAAGACTAATAGAAAGTAAAAATGTAGTCTATCTTCTTTTAAATCGTAGAGATATATTACCTAATCATAGTTTGGGCATGAATGAAGCATCAATTATATAGATGCCTAATAGATTTCTTACAATATTGACATAACTTCTTTTCTAACCATATAAGTACGAGCTATGTAAAATATTAAATCGTCGAGTCCCTTGTTTGAAAAAGAAATGTGTGGGAGGTGAGGGGGGAGGGGACATTTAATCCAGTACAAATATATTGTAGCATTAATAGAGTAAAACTAGGAAATCCATGATTCTAGGATTGTGTGCCCCTTGTTAAAGCAAATACTTCCGTTCCATCTTCGGTCAGCTCTAAGGAAGCAAACAAAAAAAAAAAACAACTAAGTTATATAAAGTCAAACTCTGGTTCTGACGTTCACCCGCTCCCCCCCACCCCTAGCCCCAGCCCCTCGTTCCAACCTCCCCCACCCCCCGACCACCACTACCGCCACCTAGTTTCGGATTTTCGTTCAAATGCCTGCTTCTATTAAGTGGGTGGGAAAAACATCCAAGCAGATGCAAACAGACAAGTCTCGCGCCAAGCCAAACAGATGAAATCTCCAGACTTGTGGCAGACGTGACCTCGGGTTATAAAACAATCACGTGTTGCAGAAAATGGCGGGGCTTTCACTGACACGGTCTGCGCAGACGACCCGGGGATACTCTGATAGAACAAGCAAAACAAAAACAAAACAAAATAAAATGGTGCCTTCCCTAAATGATGCAAGTTGAGAACATACATTTCGGGGGAGAAATAAACTAATTATTTCTAGTGTCTAGCTTTAAAAAACACTATGAAGCTAGAGTCATGTCCCCCACATGCACTCATAATCTTTTTGCAGACACCAATCGTGTGTTATAATCATTTGTTCTATTTCTAGTATTTTAGATATGAGATTTAAGCTAGTGATTTTTTCGGTTAGGTTTGCGCCTGAATCCCGTGAAGAAGGCTTTTTCCCCAAATGATAGCTTAGCTGTTTGGTCGGTATAAAGTTCAACCCCCCCCCCCCCCCCCCCCAAAAAAAAAAAAAAGCAATTCATTTACTTTACTCTTGCTAAGCCCGAGGCTCATCTGGGGACAAAGGACACCTACAAGAGTTATCCTAGAATCTCAATCCTGCACCAGTTTCACTATCTCAGATTGCACCCTATTGTTTTGGCGTTATCTTCCTTATCTCGTCTTCAATTGCTTTCTGGTCTGTATGAAACTCTCTATCCAATGAAAGTTCAAACGTTTTCTTGTTTATGTGAAATGATCTACCCAATTATCTCTTCCAATTTTCTTCTTCTGGTCATTTAGTATACGCCTTCATTTTCCAATAGTCAGGGAATTTATTTAGAATAGTAAATAATAACATTGTTAATATCTGCAAAGACTCACCTATTCCAGTAGCAGTACTCACCTGTAGGCCCTACATATATACAATTTCGTCTGTTTTTCGTCGTTTGTACTCTGTAAATGTTATCAGCTCATAGAACTGTCCTCAACGGGATATGCGCTATATAATCATTATTATTATTATCTGATGTCTCCACCAAAAGAAATACTAACCAAGTGACATATCGATATATTCTAAAGCAATACTATTATATAAATACCGTTTTTTTTTTAAAAAAATAGTTTTCTGAGATATGTTTTTATCTTTTATATCGATGTTTCTTTTGAAGATTGAAAATGGTTCAATTATGACCCACTCAAGCTCAAAAATACATTTTGTCTATTGTCACCATATTTGAGACGTTGCGAATCTCAATAAGCTGTTATATCATACAAGGTTATTGTAATTATTTTTTTAATATTTTGACGGCCTGTCAGTTTTGATAGGTAGGCTACTAATTAGGAGGTCAGGTTGACATGTTTCCATAATATTCTAAATTGTCTTTTTTTATACCAGGTCTAGAGATTTGAAAACAAAATACAGCATGTGAGCAATCAACTATAATTGCCACGAGTTTTGAATCTATTGCTACGTGTTTTGAATCTATCGCCACGTGTTTTGAATCTATTACCACGTGATTTGAATCTATTACCACGTCTTTTGAATCTATTACCACGTGTTTTGAATGTGTTACCACGTGTTTTGAATCTGTTACCACGTGTTTTGAATCTATTACCACGTGTTTTGAATCTATTACCACGTGTTTTGAATCTGTTACAACGTGTTTTGAAACTATTACCACGTGTTTTGAATCTATTACCACGTGTTTTGAATCTATATGCCACGTGTTTTGAATCTGTTACCACGTGTTTTGAAGCTATCGCCACGTGTTTTGAGGCTATCGCCACGTGTTTTGAATCTATTACCACGTGTTTTGAATCTGTTACCACGTGTTTTGAATCTGTTACCACGAGTTTTGAATCTGTTACCACGTGTTTTGAAACTACCGCCACGTGTTTGGAATCTGTTATCACGTGTTTTGAAGCTACCGCAACGTGTATTGAATCTATTGCCACGTGTTTTGAAGCTATTGCAACGTGTTTTGAATCTGTTAACACTTGTTTTGACTCTATTCCCACGTGTTTTGATTCTATTACCACATGTTTGAATCTATTACCACGTGTTTTGAATCTATTACCACGTGTTTTGAATCTATATGCCACGTGTTTTGAATCTGTTACCACGTGTTTTGAAGCTGTCGCCACGTGTCTTGAGGCTATCGCCACGTGTTTTGAATCTATTACCACGTGTTTTGAATCTGTTACCACGTGTTTTGAATCTGTTACCACGAGTTTTGAATCTGTTACCACGTGTTTTGACGCTATCGCCACAGGTTTTAAATCTATTGCCACGTGTTTTGAAACTACCGCCACGTGTTTTGAATCTGTTATCACGTGTTTTGAAGCTACCGCAACGTGTATTGAATCTATTGCCACGTGTTTTGAAGCTATTGCAACGTGTTTTGAATCTGTTAACACTTGTTTTGACTCTATTCCCACGTGTTTTGATTCTATTACCACATGTTTGAATCTATTACCACGTGTTTTGAATCTATTACCACGTGTTTTGAATCTATATGCCACGTGTTTTGAAGCTGTCGCCACGTGTCTTGAGGCTATCGCCACGTGTTTTGAATCTATTACCACGTGTTTTGAATCTGTTACCACGTGTTTTGAATCTATTACTACGTGTTTTGAATCTATTACCACGTGTTTTGAATCTATCACCACATGTTTTGAATCTGTTACCACGTGTTTTGAATGTGTTACCACGTGTTTTGAAGCTATCGCCACATGTTTTGAATCTATTGCCACGTGTATTGAATCTGTTTCAACGTATTTTGAAGCTATCGCTGCGTGTTTTGAATCTATTCGACGTGTTTTGAATCTGTGGTCACGTGTTTTGAATTTATTGCCACGTGTTTTGAAGCTATTGCAACGTGTTTTGAATCTGTTAACACTTGTTTTGACTCTATTCCCACGTGTTTTGAATCTATAACCACATGTTTGAATCTATTACCACGTGTTTTGAATCTATATGCCACGTGTTTTGAATCTGTTACCACGTGTTTTGAAGCTATCGCCACGTGTTTTGAGGCTATCGCCACGTGTTTTGAATCTATTACCACGTGTTTTGAATCTGTTACCACGTGTTTTGAGTCTGTTACCACGAGTTTTGAATCTGTTACCACGTGTTTTGAAGCTATCGCCACGTGTTTTAAATCTATTGCCACGTGTTTTGAAACTACCGCCACGTGTTTTGAAACTGTTATCACGTGTTTTGAAGCTACCGCCACGTGTATTGAATCTATTGCCACTTGTTTTGAAGCTATTGCAACGTGTTTTGAATCTGTTAACACGTGTTTTGACTCTATTCCCACGTGTTTTGAATCTATTACCCCATTTTTTCTATCTGTTACCACGTGTTTTGAATCTATTACTACGTGTTTTGAATCTATTACCACGTGTTTTGAATCTATCACCACATGTTTTGAATCTGTTATCACGTGTTGTGAATGTGTTACCACGTGTTTTGAAGCTATCGCCACGTGTTTTGAATCTATTGCCACGTGTATTGAATCTGTTACAACGTGTTTTGAAGCTATCGCTACGTGTTTTGAATCTATTGCGACGTGTTTTGAATCTGTGGTCACGTGTTTTGAATTTATTGCCACGTGTTTTGAATCTTTTCCACGTAATTTGAAGCCATCGCCACGTGTTTTGAATCTATTACCACGTATTTTGAATCTATTGCCACTTGTTTTGAATCTATTGCCACTTGTTTTGAATATATTGTTAATTGTTTTGAATGTATTGCCACGTGTTTTTAATCTATTGCCACGTGTTTTGAATCTATCGCCACGTGTTTTGAATCTATCGCCACGTGTTTTAAATCTTTTTCCACGTGTTTTGAATCTTTACCCGGTTTCTATTTCTAACAAAATTGGTTGAATATAGGCTTTGTTGATTATGTTTTGTCTTGTTGCTTTTTATTGTTACACTGCAAAACTTCCTCTTATCTTATCTTATACATTACAGACGCTCCCTCTATAAAGAAGATTATTGCGTCCTACGCATATCCGTTTTTTTGAGTCTAGTCCTGCATTTCTTTTAGTGTTTTTAAATGATGTTAAGTTACTGATTATCTTGGTTTGTTCAGACAATCCATTCATTGCCCGGATGCCTTTCGTAAAGAAAGAGTACTTATATGCATTTGTTCTCACATAAGGGATAAGGAAAGTGTTTTTTGTCCCCATGTTTACCTGAGCATTGTAACAGATTATTATTGTGTTGTATTTCTAAAATAGAACTTCTGTATGCGACCATTTGCAATTTGGACTTTAGTAAGCTTTATCATTTATGGTTCTACAAATTTAGCCCACATTTATAGAGATATCAAAATGTTTATACTGTTTTGTTTTTCGTATTTTTCTGGTGCAGTCACTTTAATAGGAAATTTGACCTTGATTATGGTGCTCCTGTGCAAAAGGTCAAGGCGAATAAAGAGGGTCAACATCCTGCTGGTCAACTTGGCCATTGGTGACGTGGCAGTGGCCTTGTTTGTCAATTCCACGATGATATTCTTCATAGCGTTCGGCGACTGGGCTCTTGGACCTTGGATGTGCAAGGTCAGCGTGTATGTTCAGGTAGGGTCACTGCTGATGTAACATCTGTGAATGTTCAGGTAGGGGGTCACTGTTGATGTAACATCTGTGTATGTTCAGGTAGGCTTCACTGTTGATGTAACATCTGTGTATGTTCAGGTAGGCTTCACTGTTGATGTAACATCTGTGTATAATCAGGTAGGGGTCACTGTTGATGTAACATCTGTGAATGTTCAGATAGGGGTCACTGTTGATGTAACATCTGTGTATGTTCAGGTAGGCTTCACTGTTGATGTAACATCTGTGTATGGTCAGGTAGGGTTCACTGTTGATGTAACATCTGTGAATGTTCAGGTAAGGGTCAATGTTGATGTAACATCTGTGAATGTTCAGGTAGGGGTCACTGTTGATGTAACATATGTGTATGTTCAGGTAGGCTTCACTGTTGATGTAACATATGTGTATGTTCAGGTAGGGTCACTGTTTATGTAACATCTGTGTATGTTCAGGTAGGGTCACAGTTGATGTAACATCTGTGTATGTTCAGGTAGGGGTCAATGTTGATGTAACATCTGTGAATGTTCAGGTAGGGTCAGTGTTGATGTAACATCTGTTTATGTTTAGGTAGATGTCACTGTTGATGTAACATCTGTGAATGTTCAGGTAGGGTCACTGTTGATGTAACATCTGTGTAAGTTCAGGTAGGGCCAATGTTGATGTAACATCTGTGAATGTTCAGGTAGGCTTCACTGTTGATGTAACATCTGTGTATGTTCAGGTAGGCTTCACTGTTGATGTAACATCTATGTATGTTAAGGTAGGGGGTCACTGTTGATGTAACATATGTGTATGTTCAGGTAGGGGTCACTGTTGATGTAACATCTGTCTATATAGTTCTCTTTCTCTAAATATATTACTCTTATTCTCTCTTTCTTTCCTTCTCCCCCTATTCCTCTCTCTTTCTCGCTATTCTTCTCCCTCTATGCCTCTCTTTCTCGCTCTCCCCCTTTCCTCTCACTCACTTCCCCCCCTCTCCCTTCCTCTGTCTTTCTCTCTTTCTCCCTCCCATTCACTATTTTCATCTCCCTCCCTCCATCTGCCTCCCATCTGGTATAATAACTTATATTAAACACTGGCCTATATAAAGTCACGTGACCTTTTTTTCTTATAGTTAGCTTTAGAGATTCTTTTCATTCACCCTCTATATTTCATAATGTATTGGTTAGAATCTCCATCTCACACACGGGTCACCTGCGTTCGATTCTCCTAAGGGTGACATTTTTTTTTTAGAGAAATATGTTTATGTAATAACTACGTCGGATAATTGTTACCCCTGTGCAAAGCCGGGCAATTGAGCTAGTAGTACTTTATAATTATAAAGCTTTTTTTTTTCAAGGTATTTTTATGAGCCCACCTCCAGCCATTGAAATCACAGAACTAGCGGCCAAGTGGGGCGGGTGGGGAGATGGGGGTCAAACACAATCAATGATTTCAGTCAATCCGATTATCAACACAAAACAATCATTACCCGAAAATCTCTCTCTCTCTCTCTCTCTCTCTCTCTCTCTCTCTCGCCATCTCTCTCAAACGCGTGCCAGAGTGGTCTCCGAGTGCGCCATCAGCGCCAACAAGACAGTGGAGTTGTCAGCCACATTGACGCTTACACTTCCGGCGAACAAAAGAATTCAATTAGTTTCCCTTCTCACTGCACAGGAAAAAAAGATGTTACAAACACAATTACATTTTAATTATTCATGTCGAGGGGAGATAATTTAGAGCCAACCGTTTGTCAGTCCCAAAAAATAAAAATATATAAAAAAAAAAACAGAAAAAAATTTATTTGTTTTTTTTAAGAACTGATTTTTCTAATGTACAGATACAAAATATTGTTTCCTCATAAAAACGTTAAAAAATGAATTTTAAATGAGACACAATTCCAATGCAATTCAAGGGAGACAATTTTACTGCTTTTCTTGTATGTTTCAAATTTCGCTTCAACGTTCATTGAAGAAACAGAAACATGTTTTTAATGTTATTTTAATTGAAAAATATTATTTACATTTTCCTCATGTGATGGGATAGTGTAGCTAGTAGGGTGCACAACTTCCGTCACGTTCATCCCGGTGGGGGGGGGGGGGGGGGGGGGGTATGTTTTTCCTCAGGTACACGTCTATGTCAACAAATCAAAGGCTAATGAAATCAAAGAGAATGGCGGCTAAGGGCTTTGGATTGCTTGTTTGGCCTGGGGCGATGTTTAGTTCAGGGATCGGCAACTTAAGGCCAGGTGTGGCACGCGGATCGTTTTTCAAAGGCACGCAGAAGACGCCATAGAAGACAATTCAAACAAGAAATTGAGTGCTAAAATAGGGTGAAGTTTAGGTTGTTGGCACGCTGAATATATTTGAAATCCTAATTCGGCACACTATTATCAAAAGATTGCCGATCCCTGATTTAGTTATTTAGAGATACATTTCTAGGCCTACTGCTATTCATACAGGAGACTCACATGAATGAAAAGAACGAGACTATTACTCTCCCAGAAAAAAATGACTTGACAATAATTTTGGTCTTCTAGATAAATTTACAGTAATTTAGTTCTATCCGATACTTATGACAATGATTTAGTTCTTTCAGATACATCAACAATGAATTAGTTCTTTCAGATACATCAACAATGAATTAGTTCTTTCAGATACATCAACAATGATTAGTTCTATCAGATACATCAACAATGATTTAGTTCTATCAGATACATCAACAATGATTTAGTTCTTTCAGATACATCAACAATGATTTAGTTCTTTCAGATACATCAACAATGATTTAGTTCTTTCAGATACATCAACAATGATTTAGTTCTTTCAGATACATCAACAATGATTTAGTTCTTTCAGATACATCAACAATGATTTAGTTCTTTCAGATACATCAACAATGATTTAGTTCTTTCAGATACATCAACAATGATTTAGTTATTTCAGATACATCAACAATGATTTAGTTCTTTCAGATACATCAACAATGATTTAGTTCTTTCAGATACATCAACAATGACTTAGTTCTTTCAGATACATCAACAATGATTTAGTTCTTTCAGATACATCAACAATGATTTAGTTCTATCAGATACATCAACAATGATTTAGTTCTTTCAGATACATCAACAATGATTTAGTTCTTTCAGATACATCAACAATGATTTAGTTCTTTCAGATAAATCAACAATGATTTAGTTCTTTCAGATACATCAACAATGATTTAGTTATTTCAGATACATCAAAAATGATTTAGTTCTTTCAGATACATCAACAATGATTTGGTTCTATCAGATACATCAACAATGATTTAGTTCTTTCAGATACATCATCAATGATTTAGTTCTTTCAGATACATCATCAATGATTTAGTTCTTTCAGATACATCAACAATGATTTAGTTCTTTCAGATACATCAACAATGATTTAGTTCTTTCAGATACATCAACAATGATTTAGTTCTTTCAGATACATCAACAATGATTTAGTTCTTTCAGATGCATCAACAATGATTTAGCTCTTTCAGATACATCAACAATGATTTAGTTCTTTTAGATACATCAACAATGATTTAGTTCTTTCAGATACATCAACAATGATTTAGTTCTTTCAGATGCATCAACAATGATTTAGTTCTTTCAGATACATCAACAATGATTTAGTTCTTTCAGATACATCAACAATGATTTAGTTCTTTCAGATGCATCAACAATGATTTAGCTCTTTCAGATACATCAACAATGATTTAGTTCTTTCAGATACATCAACAATGATTTAGTTCTTTCAGATACATCAACAATGATTTAGTTCTTTCAGATGCATCAACAATGATTTAGTTCTTTCAGGAACATTTATAACAATTTAGTTCTAACAGATATTTTGAAAATGATCTATTTCTTTCAAATACTTATCATAAGAAGTTCACAAAGTCACAGAAAACAAAAAGATGTAGATTTAAATGATGTAGATAGACGGTCCAAATGCTTAGGATTCCAAGCTGGTACTTTTAATCATACTTTTGGTTCTTAAACTTCTGAACATAACGTCAATGAGTCCAACTAAACTTAATACAACATGACTCGAACCGCCAGTCACTCTACGACTACGTCCAACCGTCTATCAACTGAATATATCAACTGAATGTATCAACTGAATATATCAACTGACTACCTAAATAACTCTGACTGACTTCAATTACGATTCATTAGCGATGCATTAACTTTCCCCTTAATCTCCTCATTTCTAGACCTCTCATTAACGCTCGTGATTTGAACTAGCTATTATAATTTCATAAACCGTTAGTTTAATGAACAAGACTTATAGTCTGTTTTTTATCAAAGTACTATAGTCTGTTGCTTAACGTGCATTATTGAAGAGTATAAAAAAAAGTATATAATATATATTTAAAAAGTATAAATAAACTCCTAAATGACATTTTGTTTCTTCTTGCAGATGATCTGTTTGAGTTCTACTACCAATTTATTGACGTCCATGAGCATAGATAGATATCAGGTAAATATAACATTGACTAACTTCAGTCTGAGTGACCAAGCATGCATTGAATAACATTTAATCCAGAAATACCCATATATATATATATATATATATATATATATATATATATATATATATATATATATCGATAGATAGACTGATAGATAGATCAATAGATAGATATAATCGATAGTTAGATAAGTAGATTGATAAATAGATTGATAGATAGATTTATAGATAGATCGATAGATCGATAAAGACAGGCTCTTGAATAATTTGATTGATGGATAAATAATAGTATGGATAGATATTCAGATATATAGAGAGAATAGATAGGTGAAGAGATAGCCATACCATTAAGACTGGTCAATACCAGCGGACTAATGGACTACTCTAGAGACGAGATGGAGGGATGAAGATGAGTGTGGAATCCGGAAGCCTTGGTCAGACCAGGATTTCAGTAACTATACAGATTCTTGAAAAAAAAAATGTCTGGTGCCATTAGTAAACAATTCACTTAGGGTTAGGGGGAAAAAATGGACGAAAATAGTTTCTTTTTCTTCTCTCAGCCCTAAAAATGATTGTATTTCAGTGAGGTACTGGATGTCCTTGTTGACATTTTCATACAAGTCGTGCTAAATTAAGGTCAATGTATCTCCGTTGATAACCCGATGGAATAAATGTAGAGTGTTCGTGGCGTCCAAAGGGCAAACTTGTGAGGGAAAGATCAGTTGGTGAAATACTCCTAGTGTTAGATGTATATATAGATATAGATAGATAGATAGATAGATAGATAGATAGATAGATAGATAGATAGATAGATTGATTGATTGATTGATTAATAGATATAGATGAAAAAAAAACGATAGAAAGGCAAAATAGACCGACAGGTAAATTGATATAGATAGATAAAGACAGATGGAAAGATAAAAAATTCAAGGATTGGTAGAAAAAATCATGATAATTCATAAATAGAAGAGAGATAGATAAATAATATTTATTTAGATAAATAATTTAACGGATTGTTTGATATAGTTAGATAAAACAATAGAAAAGGCAAAATAAATAGATTATAGATAGATAACTACATCGATAAATACTTAGCTAAATATATATAGAGAGAGTCATCGATAGAGTGCTTTCTAGATAAATGGATAGTTAATTGTATAAAATGATAGATGAATAGACATGTAGATACGCTGATTGATTGATAATTAAATAGATGGTTAGCCTACATAGATAAGTTCAACAATCCGTGTATTTATTTTTTTACATTCTGATTGATTCCATCTTCTGTGACGTCATCTGGCCCTCTCTCTCTCTTCCCAAAATGCAATACCGGAAATAAAGGCTTGATCCCGAGCTGATGGCGAATTGTATAGCAGCCGAATCGTGAGATAAATATAGACCTCGCTGATCCGTTCCATTTTCATCTTTCTCATTGAAATATCGAGATGTCCGGTCAATCTGTGTTCGGACAAAGGCAGCCGCTACCGCCATTAAGATAGCTGGCAAATATTGCCCTCCAAGACCTTGAGTTCGCGTCTGCTTATCTTTTTTTTTAAACCTAATAGTTCAAACTCGTTGACTCAGTAAGAGCTGCAATAAATGTTATGCTTGTAACATAATCTTAAAAAAAAAACTATAAATGTAATTATAAGGATATTGATTTCATCTATACAAGCTAAAAAAAAGTTTGAATTATCTTATCTTATATATCTTATACATTACAGACGATCCTTGTATAAAGAAAATTATTGCGTCCTATGATCATCCGTTGTCCGAGTCTAGTCTTGCATTTTTATTAGTGTTTTAAATGATGTTATGTTAGTTTTTCCTTGTTTGTTCTGGCAACCCATTCCATGCCCGAATGCCACTCGGGAAGAAAGAGTACTTATATGCATTTGTTCTCGCATAAGGGATAAGGAAAGTGTTTTTGTCGATATGTTTACCTCAGCTTTGTAACAGGTTGTTATTGGGTTGTATTTCTAAAAAAAAGAGTTGAATGCCTTATGTATTATTACTACTTTACTCTTTGTCCTTCTGTCCTCTAGTGTTTGTAGGCTTTAGTGATTAAACTATTGGTGTTCAACTGAATCTATTAGTATCAGAAAGAATAAAACATCGTAGTTGATAACATATTGTTCTATTATTTTACCAACATGAAAATTGAACACACTATTGTTTAGTTATTTCATAATTAAAATTTAAAGGAAAAATATATTTTTATACATTATAGGATAACTTGAAATAAGACTATAAATGACAGTATCATTATTAGAAAACTAGAAATGTTTATTTTAGTACAGATTGATTAAAAAATATCTTTAACTATGGATTAAAGCCAAGTTTCCAAGGTGGTGATGTTATATGTCCAGTGGTCACACTAAGTCATAAGTTATCCAAATCCAACAAAGTCATAAATTATCTAAATTTTAAAAAGTCATAAGTTATCTAAATTCAACAAGTCATAAGTTATCTAAATTCAACGAAGTCATCAGTTATTTGAATTCATAAGTTGTCAAATTTCAAACAAAGTCATAGGCCTAAGTTATCTAAATTCAACAAATTCATAAAATATCTAAATTCAAAATAGTTATCAGTTTTTTGAATTCATAAATTGTCTCATTTCAAACAAAGCCATAGGCCTAAGTTATCTGAATTCAAGCAAAACTCTAAGGCTACCCCCCCCCCCCTATTCCCCCCTCCCCCAAAATAAAATAAATTATAATCTTTAAAGTAATCTCTAATCCTGACTCGGTTCTTCCCAAGATCCGAAAGGTTATCGATTTTTTAATTAAAAGAAATCTCTGATTAAGCAGTTTAAGTCCGTACAGCCAAACACGAAACATGTTTGTGCGAGTCAGAGAGTCGAAAAAACTAAGACACATTTCGGGGCTACTTCATCCCCATGTCCCAGGTTTGAGTTTCGACTTTTCGAGTTCGTGCTACTTGCTTTTCACTTCTGGCTTTTCGAGTTTGAACTCATTTTTGCTTTTCTTATTCTTTCGTGGCGGTTGCCCGTATTAAAAAGGTTTTGATAGAAACTTAAATTGGATTGGTCCGTTTTAGTATGGGGTCAAAGACACGACTGAGATTAAGACTTAACCAAATGTCATAAGGGTGCATGTTAGATCAAGAGTTGAAGGTTTTATACATGGGGAAATTGAACCAGATCTTTGAACTTTAAGTAGCAGTTTTCAAATTTAGTAGACATTTTAAAGGACCAAGTTCGTTATATAAGCCCTTCTGTACAGAAGATTATTGCCTCCACCGCTTAATCCGTGGTCTGAGTCTAGTCTTGCATTCTGATTAGTGTTTTAAGTGATGTCAAGTTGCTGGTTTTCCTTGTTTGTTCAGGCTACCCACCCAATGCCCGGTTGCCACTCGGGAAGAAAGAGTCCTTATATACAATTTTTATTGTTCTTGCATAAGGGATACGGAAAGCGTTTTTGGCCTTATGTTTATCTGAGCATTGTAACAGATTGTTTTTTAGTTGTATTTCTAAATTAGATTTTAGTGCATTAAACATAGACTTGAATATTATTACAACTTTATTCTTTGCCCTTCTATCCTCTAGTGTGTTTCTATGTAAAGCGATTTAACTATTGTGCTACTTTGGTCAGTCGCGAAATTCGCCAGTAATGAACTTACAGCTTTTTGAATGTGTTCTAATTTTTAAATGTTTTGTTGATGGGTCCCATACAGATGATGCATATTCTAGCATAGGTCTAAACAATGTGAGATAGCATTTTATTTATGTTCTTATTACATTTGTAGACGTTCCATTTTATGAAGCCTAATGTTTTGTAAGAATTTTAATTACATCAGCAATCTGAGGATTCCAATATAATTTATCATTTATTATTACTCCAAATTACTCTGCGTTTTTAGTTAGTCTAGGTCTTCACCATGAATGAAGTAGTTTGTTATTATTACTTTTTTTTTTTCATGGATACTCTTAATAGTTGGCACTTTTCTGGGTGAAAAGACATACTCCAGTTAGATGCACATTTTTGAAATTCACCTCGGTCTTTTTTTAAAGAGTTCACTTTCTTTTTTATGTCTTTATTGGTGATACTCTAGCCGGTTGTGAATATTCACAAGTACATTTAGAGTAGAATAAATTAATATTGAACAACATGATTTGTTAATACTAGTATTAAAATTTTGAACCTCTTCTTTTCTTCAGGTGATTGTGAAGCCTATGCAGTCATTGGCTAAAAGACCTCGAATCTGGTTGAAGATAGCCATCGCCTGGACTTTCAGCCTTATCCTACCCATTCCGCAACTCTTCATTTTCTTGCAGTACAACGACGGGGTCAAGCTCGACGGGACGCCCAAAAGGATATGCGGGAGCAAAGGTTACACCGCCCCGTGGCAGCGCAAGACGTACTTGGCCTTCACCACGGTCTACATCCTGGTCATTCCAATCATCATCATGCTATACTGCTACGTGAAGATCATACGCGTGGTGTGGGTCAGGGCGAAGAACGAGTCCCGCAGGCGCCCCTCCTGCCTGATACCGCCCCGGCCTCCACCCACCACGCCGGCGCCCCCGGTCGCGCCGGCGCCCAAGCAGCTCCCGGAACCTTACGGCCTGCGGTGCGACTGTGACGGGGGCGACGTGGGGTCGACGGGCACCTCCCCCGTGGTCAGCTGGGCTAAGAGCGCCGCGAAGGACACGAACGACAACGGCCCGGACCGGAAGAAGGTGATCGACTTCAGTGACGACACGCACCCCGGCTCCCCGAGGATGAGCGTCAGGCGGAGTCTGGTGACTGCGTCGAAACGGCGTGCCCTGATCATGACTCTGAGCGTCGTCATCAGCTTTCTCGTGTGCCACTTGCCTTACTTCATGGTCACACTTATCCGAAGCTACAGCGATTACAGGGTCAAGCTGGAGAACTTGAAAATCATCAGCGAATTCATGGTGATGATTCATAGTACGTTGAATCCAATTCTCTACGGACTGTTTACGCTGAGGCAGTATCACCTGAAATACCTTTTCTCGCTCATCAACTGCTCGCACAGAACGACGGCGCCCCAGGGAGTCAGAAAAAGCCAGAATTCCTTTGACGAGCGTCACCAGCTGCTGAACAGTGTACGCTCAAAACTGACCCTTAGGTCGAACCCTGGCCACGTCGGGAATATTTCAGTTTCCGGAAACGATAGGAAAGTTCCTAAGAAGGGTTTCAGAAGAGAGAAACATCCCAACCAGATCGCATCCACAACATCTGTGATGGTCTTATCCTCAGCCATCCCGCAACCCTCCTACTCATCCATCTCCATCTTAAACAAGTTCCGGTTCAAGCAGCTGCCGGGATACACCAAGAAGTCAAAGGTCAAGTTCAGAGGCAGCCAGCAGAAGGACACCTTGCTCTTCGCCAACTCCGACGCCATCAACTTAAAGAACAAACGCAGGACGAAATCTATAGAGACGGAGCCTTCGGAAGTGGACGCTTCGGTATCACCAGAATGCAATCAGGATTTCACAGAAGGCGGCTCACTCATCGCCAACACGCACATTATTAAAACGAACGGCTCTCCGAAAGCATCCTCGGTTTTTGCTGGGGCCTCGAGCAATCGTAGTAAAGCGGAAGCGAAAAAGCACTGTGCCGTCTTCGAGGTTTCGCAGAACTCTAGATTGGCGAGTGTTGAGGACTTGGGAGGGGCTCGACAATCAAGGGCCATACCTTGGACGCCCCAGGATGACGAGTTTATTATAGGTGGACTAACGAGGGTATAAACTAAATTACGATACTTACTTTACGTCCTACGTAAGCCTGCTGCTCTGCACATCAATAGTTCGCCATCAAATGATTAGTCAGTTCACTTGCAAAAGGTGCTAATTCAAAAAAAAAAAATTGTGTAGAAATCGATTTTTTTTTACATTACAATTTAGCATATTTGGAAATGTGCTTTATTTTCTTCCATCAAATATATTACTATGAAATTTATAAAGGTTATACTAAAAATCATTTTATGAATTAACACGTGTACTTTGGAAAACATTAGATATAACCAAAGAATATAATAAGATGGACCACTTGCTTTGATATTTCTGCAATTTGATGACTTGAAACACAAAGTTTCGGAATTTCAAATCCCACTAAGTCCTCTAGACTTCCGGTTTAGTAATTCGCTATGATTTTCTCAATTGGAAAATTAAGATTAAAATCGAAAGTTGTTTACAGTGGGAACCTGCAATCGTAGGAGCTGTAGAAGTCACTCAAGACAGCCTTGTTGGTTGCGCACGGAAACAAAGAACATATAAGCTCTAAAAATAGAGCAAACGGTCCATCTTATTATAGTCTTTGATATAACTAATTTCTTATTTAAAAAGTTACTTAGCACCTGTTGCAAGTGGACTACACAAATTTAATCCTACGTAAACTTGATGTTAACATCAATCTTGTACATCAAATTTTACATACATTTGGTGAGCACATCGATCAGAGTTTGATTATAATCTCTCTCTCTCTCTCTATTTCACTTTCTCTCTCACTCTATTTCACTTTCTCTCTCTCACTCTCCCTCTCTCTCTCTCCCTCTCTCTCTCCCTCTCTCTCTCTCCCTCTCTCTCTCTCCCTCTCTCTTCCTCTCTCTCTATCTCTATCTCTCTATCGTCAGATATTATTTCCTTTTGCCTCAAACAGCAAATTCTGTGATTTCAATATGACTTTTGTTTTAAAACAATTCAATGCCTTGTCACAAAAGGCATAATGTACATAAAAGCACCTCGCAACGTTTTTTGACTGCACATTTTTTTACAACTATAGGTCATTTTTATGTGTGACAACGTCAACTCGAAATGTCACATGACATATCAAACACCTGGTAATGAAAAGTTTAGTCCACTCGCAAGGTCATGGGCGTTCAACCAATTTTGTAAATGTGCTTTTGTTTTGTTTTTTAATATATTTATGTCAACTTCTGATCTGACGAAATATGTCTCACTTTGAAGCCACAGCAACTAGTTTAATTTAAAATTGTATTTTATGAATCCTTAACCCTTCCCGTACCGACCTACTTCTATCTATGCTGCCTTCAGTTCCGCTATATACGCGCCCGGTACTGTAAGGGTTAAAACTTCTGATTTAAATGGAAATGGCCCTCATTTCGTTTTCATTGGCTAAAATATTCGTTGGATCTAGGTCAAGGTTAGAGTGTTGCACGTGACTGCTCATGGCCTCGTTTCATTGGCTGTTTGATAAATCTTGTTCACTTTGGACGTCCACGCAAGGCTTGATTCGAGGCTCTAGTTAGTTGATATGGGCACCAGAGAAGGTTTGTTCTTACGGACGCATGTTGAAATATAATATCGTCAACACACCAGATACTTCGCTCTCTTTAAAAAGGAGCGCCTCTATTATAGGGGATAAGGCTTACTCTATGTAAGGGATTACTGCAGATAACTATTACTCCAGGTATGGGATTACAACAGGTAAACGTTGGATACAAATGTAACGTATGCACCTGATACAAAATTTAATTGATGTATAAACGAGTCATTTACTAGGGAACGGACTATTTCATGTTGAAATTAAGTCATTTAAGTCGAGAGAAAAAATTCTTGGAACTCGAGTATAAGACTTTAAAGGTATTCGGCCTAAACAGCCCTTAGTCCAGTGTGGCCATGCCAATGCAAGCTTATTTACAAAACACATCCGGGCATGGAATGCGTTGCCTGAACAAACCAGGAAAAAACAGTAATTTAACATCATTTTAAAAACTAATAAAAATGCAAGACTAGACTCAGGCTACGGGAACAGCGTAGGGCGCAATAATTTTCTTTATAGAAGGAGCGTATATAGGCCCTAATATATAATATACGATAAAACACACATAGATGGCTTCGGAAAGGGAAGGATGGGAATTATAAGCTTGATGTTTTTAGTTTACATTAGGACGCCCTTTCTGGTCCATTCTGGTGACCTTCTGCGTATGGCAACAACTGAAGGGACGCAATCGAGCCGACCCGCGGTGGAAGGTCCGTAATCATCTTCGATAGCCCGGTTCCGAACTGGACATTGTCCGATAGGGGCCCTCTTTAGTAGGTTCAGGCCCCCAAGAAGAGATACGCGGTGTCGAAACTGCAGGGGAGGCGGACAGTCGATCACGTGCTTGAAGGTCAAGTCTGGTGACCTTCTTTGTCCTTAACCTTTATACCGTTCGTGTAGTCCATTTTGTTTTTTCAAGGCTACGGAGACGGCTATTCAAATTGAAACTGCTATTGTCCTGACGTCCGTCACTTGAACTATTGTGTAATCTTGTCTCAGCCTGCTAGTTTCAAACACTCTAGTTAATAACTTTTATTTAGATACCACTAAAGCTTTTCTCCGCCCCCCCCCCCCTGTCTTTTACTCTCGTATGGCTCAGCGAAAAAATGACTTGCCCATGAAGATAGTTGACTAGTGGAATGTCCTTAAATATCTAGCATTGTGTGGGATTTCAATATCAATAAAAAAAAAGTGTCGCTTACAACTTTCTTTTGAATATTAAGAACTCTTTGATATAACATTCATGAAATGTTATAACGTTGATTAGTCAGTTTTGATGACATTGCTTTTTTAATAAATAAAAATTGTTTTTGTGTTCTAAGTATGAAAATTTATGTTTTATTTATACATAAATTACATTGATTTTATAATTTGATTTTTTCATTACATGTTTTTGTATGTGCAAATGGAAAGACGAATTGATATATAGAACTATAATAAATATTGAATTCTATTTTTGGGTACTTTCTTGTAGTTTGTATCTTTGTATATTTAAATTATGTTTGAATATTCACGCACACAAACACTGGCAGAAATACCGCTCTGTAAATAATATAAACAACTTTAAGCGATCGCAAAGTTTGTTAGAAATACACTAATCAGAATGTTATATTTCTGGGTTCATTATATAGTTTTAAATAGTGGTCAACTTATCTTGTCTCTTGCCAATACATACGGATAGACGTTAATATACGCTTCTAAGTGTATATGACATAGAAAACTACTAAACCAGGTGATGATATGCTATAGATCTAGTTATGTAAAAAGATTAGAGACTGGCTAACAGGTTCACCATACGGATCGCTGCTCAATTGAGCGCTCACTAAAAAGATCCGGATCCTTTAAACGGATCGACGAGTCATTTATTAACCCCCCCCCCCCCCCCCCCCATTTTTTTAACATGTAACCCGTTCACTTGAAATGTTGGCATTTAAAAAGAAAGATTTATTCTCAATTGTCTATATCTAGGCGATGTAGGCTACTAAACTAATTCTACTAAAACTTTTGTTTTAATTTAAGTTTTAATTCCGTTTTTTTCACCTAATGAGTAAAATTAAAAGGTTATATGTAAAATACTGTTATTATATTGATAACAATAATTGATATTGCAAAAATGGTATCATCAACATTATTTACAATTGGTAACAAATAAGCGCTCACTTGCATTCGACACAAACGCAAGAGAGCTTACGTGAGAGAGGCGGAGATCGGCTTTCGGGTCCTTTCATTTAAAAGACCCAGATCAGACGATCAGTTCTTTAGTGTGCGAACCATGTAACGATGTGACAGGGGATTGCGTGGGCTAGCAGAGTGAGTAGTCTCCGGCCAGTAGTGCTTTACCCGTCAAACGTTGTTGGCTCGTTTGTCTATGGAGTATGATAGCCGAACTGACTCTTTAACTACTGTATTATTTGTCCGACATTTATATTTGTGGAACGAAGGCTATTTAACATTTCATTTGACACACACAAACAGGTATAGGTAAATAATCTACACGGTAAGCTGGTTACAAATAAGCCAAAGGCATACGTTTATTGATATGATGAAATTATTTCAACGGCGTCACTATATTGACGCTACTACAGTGTCTCATAAATTAAGATTCACAAAATGTCTCTGACAGTGTTCTATTGAATATAAATCACAAAAATAAACTGCACTGACAAAATACACAACGGCTACAAGTGTGGAAAATAACACATCAATAAAGAGTCCCGGATCATTAATCCTGGTCCTGAGAAGGACCATCAAGCAATCCGGACGTAGAGAAGGATAAAGTCGTATCCGGGGCATATATAGCCTACAAGGACGGTCCGCCCATGAAATTCACATGAACCAATCAGAGACGAGTAGGTTGACTCGTAAAGTCACGTGTCGTTTCCCCGACCCTTTGTCCAAACACTCAAACAATGCGGTCAATAACGTCTATATATAGCTCAGTGTTCTAACATACATCGCCAAAGAAACCAATAATTTACGTTTCGAATGCGAAATCCACGAAACAATTTGATGTTCTAATAATTTCATTTTTTCTCTCAAACGTTGTCCGTGAAGTGTTGCCACCTCCACTATTTTCTTCACCGCATGTCGTTCCTGTTGGTTTGTTTTTTCATTTCAGTGCCGTGTAACAAGCTTGCTAAAAGCTCTTCCTGCAGGGCTTAAAGCTCTCTGCCTAGTAATCGTTTACAATCCGCACAGTTTCCTGAATGTATTCTAATTAATAGAATCTAGCTCAGTACGTCTATCACGAGAATGAGTACTGTAGTATTGTATTACCTTTTTAAAAGGACAAAAACAATTTCCTATCTCTTATGCGACAAAAAATACATGTAAGTAGGCCTACTCTTTCTTCCCGAGTGGCATTAAGGTATGGGATGGGTTGCCTGAACAAACTAGGAACACCAGTAAAAAAGTAAAGTACCCTTCGGACCAAAGTGATCATAGGGCCGGTGAAGCAGCGTTCACCAGTTTCTGTGGCCACGGCATACTAGGGGATGTGGGGCCAGCACAATGCCCAGCCGCCTTTACTTTACCCCAACTAATGTCAGGTACCCATCAGAGCTGGGTAGACTCAGGGACACCCTCAAGTCCTGGGAAAAAATCCCGGCTTCACCAGGATTTGAACCCAGGACCCTCGGATCGCCAGTCGAACGCGCTGCCGCTCGGCTACCGTGCCCCATAGGAACACCAGTAGGCCTACCTTAACATCATTTAAAACACGAATAGTTAATAGAAATGCAGGACTAGACTCAAACGCACGGATGAGCGTAGGACGCAATAATCTTCTTTATAGAAGGAGCGTCAGTAATGTAAAAGATAAGATAATTTTTTTTTTTTTAAAGAGATATTCTAAGGTTTTTGCTGATACTACAGGCCCTCAAGTAAACATTATGACAACAATCAAACGGCGCAAACTGGCATGGTCCGGTCATGTGTTGCGGCATAATAACCTGACAAAAACAATTCTCCAATGCACTGTAGAAGGTGGACGTAGAAGAGGCCGTCAGCGGAGATGCTGGTTCAACAACATAAAATATTGGTAAGGGCTGAAGTTGACAATTATTGACAACCCGCTCAGTGCAAAAGTGGAGAAAGTTGACTGCTGAGGTGTTCATTCGCTCCCCTCCCCCCCCCCCCCCCCCCAACGACCACAGCGGTCAAGGAATTGATGATGATGACGATGACAGCTACAAACATTTTAAACATTTACATTAAAAATTAAGCGGGCAGCGTATTCGGCTGGCATCCCGAGGTTCCTTGGTTCAAAGGCTAGGATCTGTTCCCGGCTCTTTCGCTGAGTGTACTGGTCGCACAATCGCCCTTGGCCACAGAAACTGGTGAGCGCTACTTTACTGGCCCTATGGATCAATTTGGTCTGAAAGAATATTTAACTTTTTTTTTGGTACTTTTACCTAAAATATTTGAAAGAAAAAACTATTCTACGTTCAATAGCTCATAGTAAATCAGAAAATGTACCTACACTAGAACATAAATGGCACGCAAAAGACCCAGGAAACGGCAATATCTAAGTCTTTTCTACAAGAAATTAAGTGGCACACGTTTCAGGCTGTCGGCACGCTGAATGCTACAGAAATATTACAGTGGCAAACTATTATCAAAAGGTTGCCGACCCATGCACTAGAACACATGGGCGATGCCAGAAATGTTTTCCAGAGGGAGGGGGCTGAACTTTCACGTAACAAACATTTACAAAAATATTTGTGAATTTAAAATATATATTTAAAAAACTGTATGGGGGGGGGGGCTTAGCTTTCTTAGCCCCCATTTGGCTTCGCCCCTGCTAGAACATTCAATACCACGCTTGTCATACTAAATAAATCTATAACAGACCAGGCACTGCACCCTAGACCAGGATCTGGACACCCTTTGCAAATAGAGTGTCTATCTAGAATTTTTTTAATGTATTTTTATTATTTTGTATAAGACAATTTATTTAGCGCCGTTGAAAGACCAAGGCCAAAAGCAAAGGAGCTTTATGATGAGAAAATCTTTTAAGCGTTTTATATTTTAAAACAAGCAAAATTACCCGGCGTCGCCCGCGGAAAAAAATTAAATAGGGCTTTATAAGCTATAGATAAACATTTCATAAGCTACAATGATCAGAAAGTTATAGATCTAATAATTTTTTAACTTTAATTATGTTTTACATTTACGAAAGTAATTTAAAATAAATTGTGTAAACAGGTTAAAATCAGGCAAGTCTTTTTATTTAAGAAAAAGCTTAATTGCCCGGCGTTGCCCGTGGAAGGACTATCCCTGTGGGTGAGAATCGAACACCCTTTCTTCCGCATGCGTCTAAAATATAATTATTATATTTTACTTACTGAAAACATTTTACATTCTTTTTTAAAAGTAATATTAATGGGGGGAATAGTTGAAAAGAAAAAGTCAAATATTAGAGTGGAACCGAATCCAGGTCGCCCACATGGCAGTCGAAGACGCAAACCACTACGCTAGGGAAGACACATGTCAGAAGCGAGATCGCAAAAGTAGCATATGAGACAATGAAGTCACTGGTCTTTAAATTAGCCAATGGAGAAAGCATACGACACACACGAATTATATATATATATACAGACAGACAGACAGGCTGATAAGATAGATAGATAGATAGATAGATAGATAGATAGATAGATAGATAGATAGATAGATAGATAGATAGATAGATAGCAAAAAAAAACAATTTCATTTAACAACTTTCACTTTAATGGCTAATGTCTATATATTCAATTTAATTGTCAAGATACTATTCTAGCACCTGATATAAATTCATTTTATCTAGATCTTATTATTTAAAAGTGTTTTTTTTTTCATATACTATAATATACATGGACCGCTTGCTTTAGTATTTCTGCTCTATGATGACTTGAAACACTGATTTTCGGAATTCCCGATTCTATATAAAGTAATTGCTATGCAGGAAATAAATTTATTGATATACAAGTTCCGTTTTATTTAATCGCTATGATTTTCTCAATGAAAAATTAAAATCGAAAGTTGTTTAGAGCGGAAACATTTATAGATCAGTGTTGTGTGCGCACGGAAAAAGAACATAAGCTCTAAAAATAGAGCAGGCGGTCCATCTTATTATAGTCAATGATAAAAGGGTTAATAGGCCTACAAGTATTCATTTGAAGTCGAAAAACTTGCGATTTAATAAAACGGAACTTGTGTGACAATTACTTTATTTAGAATCTGGAATTGCAAAAAAAAAGAAAAAAAAAGATAATATCATAAAAAAACTAAAGCAATCGGCCCATGTATATTATAGTCTATGATTTTTTTTCTAATGTAGACGCCCGGAAGACTGTATTACTTTTGGTGTGTTTTGTTGCATGGTCGTCAATATTAATTTCATTCTCAGTCAACTGAGAATTTCAAAAAATATGTTTGTATGTCATGATAACGTATCGCTTAAGCGAAATGGATACGTAGTAATCAAACTAACTGGGTAGTTAATATAATGTACAAAAATGTACATATATACATTCTTTAGTCATATAATATTTATATAATGTTAACTATTTTTCATAGTTTGATCATTATAAATTATAAAGCTTATAATTTTAAGCAATGTGTTCTTTTTTAAAAGAAAAAAAAAGAAACTTCTTAGAACTATTAACGCCAAGTAAATAGGAAATTAACTCCCTGTAATTAAAATAAAGTTAACAAATTTGATTCTTTACTGATGCCAAACAAGTTATGTTTTGTAATTTAACTAATAGTACTGATTAATTATTATTTCTTTTTTTCCAAATCCAGCATTATGATATTCATTCTAAGATTTAATTAGAGATCTAAAATTAATTTAAGTTAAACAGTTGTAAAGAGCCTTTATTGTGTGTCCATTGAAGGCGTTTATTTCTTAAGCATAAAAAATTACAACAAATACATAACATAATGATAATAAAAAAAGTTTCTTACATTTTTTTAAATTAGAAAACAAATTAATTTATTGTATATTTACTTATATTTATGATTGTTTAAAGAAGATGAATATAAAAACTCTTCTGAATGTAATTAGTCTGTATCATTTAATGAACGCTTTGTCCGCGAATGTTCTTCGCTAATTGTTCAATGTCAGGAACATATTTAGAAACTTCTGTATCGTCTATTGTAAGCGACCTCATTGAAACAGCTTTGATGTGCGATACAAATCTGTTTACAAGTGTAAGTTGAACCAAAAGCAAAAACTGAAAGTGGAACGAATGTCTACCAGTTGAGACAGCTGACGACTTCCCTAAGCAGCTTTCTTTCAGATTTGTATGCAAATCGGCACATTTCTGATGGCCATTATTAGCATTTTAAAATTGTCAATATCCCTCCACTTAAAAAAAATCCAGAGCTCAGAAGTTAATAGTAAGATCAAGCCAGTCAGGGTCGATGAAGTATGAATTTGAAAATATTTACTTTGGTTTGAAAACTCAGTTTTGAATACATAAAAGATACTTTTGAAAAAGCTAAAAGATCTATCTGTCTTAATATTTGACTTGCATTTAGGAAGGAGTTCAATGTTTTGAAATTGATTTTTAGGACAATATATATTTAGTTTCAATGCAAATCCATTCCAGTAGTCTAACAGTTTAGATGCTGTTTAATTAACCCCGTCCTTGTAAATTGTAAAGAAATTTGTCGCAAAGACATTCATAACCTCAAGTTTAACCGACAGTTGTCCTAATTCAATATCGGAAAATAATGTTTCTTGCATGAAGAAACTCCTCTTGGAGGTCTCTTGTGTGCTATTGAAAATCTCGCCGCGTGCCTACTCTGGCACGAGTGACTTAGGTTGCCAACTACTGCACTAGACGATGTCTCATTCGGTTAGTTCTCTTTCCTTAGTTTAGTGATCTAGCAGACCATAGAGCTAGTGACTAGAGTCAGTGACTAGACTATTTATTACTTAGCAATCCTTTTTTTTTAGTACGTTAAAAACAAGGAAATTAAGGGCAAATAATTAACGAAGTCTCAATGCCTTGTTACATCCCTTACAGCGACTGCGGTTACGCTTCGTGCATTTGATGAAAATAAATTATAGGACCATCGAATGTTCAGTGTTGCTAAATATAGCCTAACTAATTTAGGCAAACCAAAACAAACACAGAAAAAACAGAGAATAGACATAGAAAACGGTTTGTTAAAAGTGTCAACCATTTTGTTACAAAGTATTATTTATATATATATATACAAGCTACATTGCCCGTCGTTGCCCGGGTGAATAAAAAAACAGAACTGTACAAGGTACAGATACAAAGAAGTATAAACTACAAATAAAAGAAAGCTATAGATCTAATATTTAAATTATTATTTTTTTTACTGAAGACTTTTAGGAAAGTATTTTAAGAAAAATATTTCAATCGGGTAAAAAAAATAGGCAAGTATTTTTATTTCAGAAAAATCTAAATTACCCGTAGATTTACAATGTCTTTTGTTTTTAAAAGTTTGAAACACAAATTGTCGGCAAAAAGGTATAGTCTAACTGGAGAATCGAAACCGGAAAACAGTGTGTGGGGGCAAGCAGTTCCACGGTGCAGGTGCCACAGATTCATTTCTGTAACGATGGGCTCAAAGACTAGCCAAGTTTGTAGACCGCCGATATGTACTCCTTAAGATTACACCGTCGGGCGAGAGTATGGGGTACAGCTCCCGCTGTGGGTACGAGGCGCCCGGGGGCCTGTCGGCAGTACGATGGTGGGGAGGAAGCAATGGACGCAGCAATCCCGTCTCCACGAACCAGCCGCTTGCCTGGATGCCTGTACCTATAGTATAGGATTTATGCTACGAGGTGTCATTGCAGACATACGGGCGAGTCAAAACGATACTGATCCTAGGGGAATCCGCAGTTGACTTATAAACTGGACTGCGGAAACCGTAACCTGTTACACGTCTTTCGCATGCCGTGGGGTGGCTGGATCCCAGACAGAACCATAGTGTACCTTTTCCCTTCCCTTCTTAGTTCACCCGTACCATTGTTACTCCCTGGACTATAGAGTCTTCGGCTCGTCTGTTTAGTTTTTAGAGACTTATAACATTTGGTGCCACAGTTTGAATGGAGCGAACTTAAAAATAGATAGATAGATAGTTAGATGGATAGATATATAGATAGATAGTTAGATAGATAGATAGACAGATGGATAGATAGATAGTTGGATAGATAATTTGATAGATAGATAGATAGATAGGTAGGTAGGTAGATAAATAGATAGAGAGACAGACCAACCGATAGACAGACCAACAGACAGATAGATAGACAAACAGATAGATAGATAGACAGATAGATAAATAGATAGATATATAGATAGTTAGATGTTCGTGATTATGAATCTCTTTTACTCGGTGACTGTTGGTAGCATCATACCTTCGCAATCACCTGCTGGTATGGTAATACCATCACATTTAACAAACAATGGATAGACCGCCTAATGAACAAAGCCTCTCGTACTACACAGACAAAATTACCATCTCTTGCAGATCTATTCAGTTCAAGGTACCTGTCTATGATTGATAAAATCCTCCAAGATCATGCACACCCGCTTCATGGTAGTTACATAATATCTAGTCGAAGTGGTCGGCTTCTTTCAATAAGAGCAAGAACAGAGAGATTTAAGAACTCTTTTGTTCCATTATCAGTGAGAATCTTTTAAAAGAATCATCAGTCAGTCAGGAAATACAATAGCTCAATAGCTGACTCCTAAAAAATACTTTTTCTTGTATGATAAATGGTATGATATTTTGCGCGAATGTCTATTGTGCTTGAGTACAAATGGTTCTTTAATATTGTTTAAAGTATCAGTATGCTGAAAGACGGAATTTATGTAATCTAGTCAAATTTGCATTTATTTGGACCAATAAAGCAATTTTATCTAATCTTATCAACTTTTTTTATTTTCATCTATATCTATAGCAAATACACAATTTCATTTAACAACTTATACTTTCATGGCTAATGTCTATAAAATGTAATTTAATCGTCGGCATTCGTCCGTCTCGAGAGACGTTGGTGTAGCTTCACGGGTGAGGTGTCCAACTGCACCGCCAGGAATGGCTGTGTAGACCAACTTGGGAGTGCCAATCCCTGCCGCACTTTAGGCATTTGAAGGCCGATGGCTGTTATAGCAGGTGTTTCCGCCTCGCTCTTTTCTGAATAGCAGTCTCGTTTCGCCCAGTTTCTGCGCACGATGTGCCACGCCTGACTACGAGCCTCCTGGTTGGTCGGTCAGAAGCCTGGCATTCCCATGTGTCGAGGTCGACGGAGCTCTGCATCAAGTCCCTTTTACATAGGTCCTTGAAGCTCAGTTTCGGCCGCCCTGTCTTCCTATGACCGTCGACAGCACTCCATAGAGTAGGTCTTTGGGAATGCGGCCTGCATTCATCGTGTCTCGCTGAGCACAGCGATTTAATAGTCGAGATATAATTCTAGCACCTGATATATATTCCTTTTATTACATTATTTTAATCTCTGGTTTTTTCTATAGGAGGCGCACGTAACACTGTGTGAGCATTTTGGTGTTTAATGTTACATGGTCGTCAGTATTTATTATTGATTTCATTCTCAGTCAAAGTGAGAATTCCAAAAAATTAAGTCTAACAACAATAAAATGTCTTATAGCGAAATGAATGCGAAATAATCAAACTATCTGGGTAGTAAATATAATGTTAAAAAATGTGCATATACATTTTTAGTCATATAATATTTATATAATGTTTCATATTTTTCAAAGTTTGATCATTTAAAGCTAAAATTTGTTAGTAATGTATTTTTTTAGAGAAGGAAAAAAAATGGAACCGTCTTAGAAATATTAATACCAAGAAAACGGGTAATTATCTCCCTATAATTAAAATAAAGTAACCAAATTTGATACTTTACTGATGCCAAACAAGTTGTGTTGTGTAAAATAACTAATTTTACTGATTAATTATTTTTATTTATACAAGTCTAGCATTATTATATTCATGCCAAGATTTATCTTATCATATATATTACAGGCACTCCTTCTATAATGAAGATTATTGCGTCCTACGCTCATCCGTGGTCTGAGTCTAGTCTTGCATCTTTATTAATGTTTTAAATGATGTTAAGTTACTGGTTTTCCTGGTTTGTTCAGGCAACTCAGTGCTTGCCCGAATACCACTCGGGAAGAAAGAGTACTTATAAGCATTTGTTCTCGCATAAGGGATAAGGAAAGTGTTTTTTGTCTTTATGAAATTCCTTATGTATTATTACTTCTTTACTCTTTGTCCTTCTGTCCTCTAATGTTTCCAGGTTAAGTGATTTGACTAATGGTGTTACTCTTGTTAATTAGGAATATTCAGTAGATTGAGATTTAAAATTAATTTACGTTCAACAGTTGTAAATAAGCCTAACTATTTCCTTCATTAATTGTTTGTCGATTAAAGGAGTTTGTTTTCTAAACAAAAAAAAATTACTATAAATACTTCATATATTGCTAATAACAAAATCTTCTTATATTTATTTATAATTATAAAACAATTTGTTTTATAATTACTTATATTTATGATTGATTAAAGATAATGAACATGAAATTTGTTTTAAATGTAATTAGTCTGTATCATCAATAAACGCTTTGTCCTTGAATGTTCTTCGCTAATCGTTCAATGTCAGGAACATAATAATATGTAGTCACTTCTGAATCGTCAAGTGTAAGAGACCTCTTGCATGCTTAAAAAACGTTCATGATTGATAAAATTTGTTCACAGGTGTAAGTTGAACCAAACGCTGAAAGTAAAAGAGCGAATGCCTAGCAGTTGAGAATAACAGATGACTTTCCTAAGCAGCATTCTTCCAGATTTGTCTGCAAATCGGCACATTTTGATGGCCGTTTTTTGCATTTTAAAATCCCGTCAAAATTCATATTCTTCTTCTTCTATCCGATAACCCGAGCGAGGGTCGTTGGGGCACCATTTTTTGACAGTTGGATGAATTTACGCTATTTGTCTCGGTCCTGCGCCGCCCTCTGGGAGTCTGCAAGACATAAGCCGGTCCACTCCTTGATGTCATCATCCTATCGTCTCTTCTTCCTACCTCTTTTCTTCCCGCACTGTGCCCTGCAGAATGGTTTTCGTCATGCCTTTGGATCTTGCCACATGTTCGTACCATCTAAGTTTTCTGGATTTAATGGTGCTGAGTAGATCCTCATGAGGGTCGATGACGTTGGTGATTCGCTCACGAACAGCCTCATTTGTAACTCGATCTTTGTAGGAGATGTTTAAAATTTACGTAGGCATCTCATTTCCATGGCTCTGATTCTTTTCTGGAGATCTGATGTAAGTGTCCATGTTTCACAGCCGTACGTAAAAACTGCCATCGCCAGGTAGCGCATCAGTCGAATCATTGAGTATAGTTAGTTTGTCTTGCTTCGCCAGATGTTTTTTAGCTTGCAAAGTGCAGCAGTTGTCTGGGATATTCTTGCAAGAATTTCCGGCTTGGATCCTACATCGTATATTATGGCTCCCAGATATTTGAAGGAGGAGACTTTCTCGAGCCTCTGACCGCCCACTTGTATTTCAGATTCAAACTCTACGTTTGCCATAGCTTTGGTCTTTTCAGCGTTGATTTCCTAGCCATACGCTATTGAAATTTTCTCCAATTTGGCTGTTAACTCCCTCAATTCATCTTCACTGCCAGCTAAGCCATCTATGCTATCTGCAAAGAGAAGCTTGGTCAATATCCCTCCACTTAAAAATAAATAAATTTAGAACTAAGAAGGTAGTAAGTAGTAAGATCATGCCAGTCAGGGTCGATGAAGTATAAAAACTTGTGTTCATAAATTTGAAAATCTTTCCTTTGGTTAGAAATGTAGGCTATCAGAAGATAATTATGAAAAAGCTCATTGATCTATTTATTGTCTTAATATTTGCCTTATATTAAGGAAATAGTTAAATGTTTTGAATTTGATTTTACGGCAAGATAATATATCCAGTTTCAATGTAAATTCATTCCAGTAGTCTAACAGTTCAAGTGCTGTTTAACCCCGTCCTTGTATATAGTCTTCAAACTATTCTTTTGGGATTCTCAATTCGACAGTGTGTGGGGCAAGCAGTTCCACGATGCAGGTTCCACATATTCACTTCTGTACCCATTGGCTCAATGACTGGCCAAGTGTGTAAACCGCCGATACATACTCCTTAAGATAACACAGGCGGGCGAACGTATGGGGGACAGCTCCCGCTGCGAGTACGAGGCTCGGGGGCCTCTCGGTAGTACGACGTCGGGGAGGAAGCAATTGACGCAGCAATCCCGTCTCACGAACCACCCTCTTGCATAGATGCCTGTAACACATAGCAAGGGATTTATGCTACAGGGTGTCATTGCAGGTATAAGAGCTAGTCATCACGATAATGATCCTAGACATTAGACATTAGACAAACAATGCACCTGCCTAGGGCGCCAGGCGTTTGGGGGGCACTACAAGGCCTCAAGAAAAATGCGTATATTGTAAAAGCTAAGAGCAGAAAATTCACGAATTATTTTGTTTCAGTTAAATAACAGGTGGAACGGGATTTTACTGACACTGATACCTCTTGAAAAGTCGACTATAGGCAGAGGCGTATTTAGGTATGTTCCACATGTTCCTATGGAACAGGGACCCCAACACAAAAGGGGCCCCCACATATTCATATTGTACTATAGCTGAGCCTGGTCTGGTCTTTAGAGGAACAAATGACAAATTTGGATCTTTACAAAATGAAAATTATCTAGGGTTGCAGAAATTGGTCAGTCAGTTTAATCTATTTTTAGCATCACACATTGCGAAATATGGAAATTCTGGAAAAGGAAATCCTTCTTTTTTTTCCAAAACTATATGTGAAGAACTGATTGCAATTATGTCCCAAAAAGTCCATGAAGTAATTGTAGATGAAGTGAAGGCTTCCGCTTATTTTAGCTTGTCAGTAGACTCAACACCCGATATTTGACATATAGACCAGTTACGTGTTGTTCTTTGATATGTGATAGATGGAACGCCTTTTGACTTTCTTGGACCTACAAAGTCACACCGGTGAAGGTATAGCTAAGGAAGTGTTGCAGTACTTACGTGAGGTTTGCTATATTGATTTTGCGAAATGCAGAGGTAAGTCCTAAGATAACGCAGCTAATATGTCTGTGTGTTACAAGGGCATACAGAAAGATTATTCTATAGGAAAATTAGTTTCCTTTATACATACCCTGTGCTGCCCATTCACTAAATCTGGTAGGCAGAAGTGCAGTTGACTCTTGTTTAGAGGCAGTAAACTTCTTCCATACAGTGCAACTGATCTATACTTTTTTCTCATCTTCAGCCGAGCAGATGGAAGATTCTGAAAGGATGCCTTGTGAATAAAACGCTGGTAAAGTCTCTTTCCGGTGCCAGATGGGAAGCACATGCTGTTGCAACTGAAGCTATTCTAAAGTATCATCCTCAGATTATAGATGCGTAAGAATGTTTACAAGAAGACCAGTCACAGAAGAAGACACCAGAAGAGAAGCAGAAAAAATTGAAAAGAAGATGCAAGAATTAGAATGTGCTCTCATGCTTGTCTTTTGGGAAGAAGTATTACAACATTTTCACAGGGTCAGTCAAGCTCTACAAAATGAGCACGTGAACTTGAAACCATGTGATGATTTATATTCTTCACTAGCAGATCACTTGCATGAATCTAGGAATGAATTTGAAAGATTTGAAGAAGCTGAAAAAGAAATAACACCAGGTGTGGATTAGAAGTCAACTTTGACCCGTAATCATAAACGAAAAACAGTGGTCATTGATGGTGATGCCACTGAGGTATCTCTGAATGCCAGAGACAAATTTCGTATAACTGCTTTCTACGCCATTGTTCACGAACTTGAGACAGAGATGAGTAGACGAGAACAGGTATACAATGATATAGCAGTTCGGTTTTCTTGTTTGGTAGATGTATCACAATCATCTCAGTGTTCTGAAGGACTAATAAATGCTCATCCTGAAGATCTGAACAATAATTTATATAATGAACTACAACATTTCCACTCATATATTCGCCACGTTTAGTGCATCAAAATCTGAAAACAACGCGCTCAGTCATGCAGAATTATACAACCCAATAACAACCTGTTGCAAAGCTCAGATAAACATAAAGACAAAAACACGTTCCTTATCCCTTATGCGAGATCAAATGCATGTAAGTACTATTTCTTCCCGAGTGGCATTTGGGCATGGAATGTGTTGCCTGAACAAACCAGGAAAACCAGTAACTTAACATTAATTAAAACATTAATAAAAGTGCAAGACTAGATTCGGACCACAGATGAGCGTAGGACACAATTATCTTCTTTATAGAAGGAGCGTCTGTAATGTATAAGATAAGGTAAGGTAATAGCTAGAGACAACATCGAGTGTGATTTTCCAAATGTAGAAATCGCCTTGCGCATATTTTGAACATTAATGGTTACGAACTGTTCAACTGAGCGCTCTTTTTATCAGTTTAAACGTACAAAAAAATAAATCCAAAATAGATTGACAATGAAGCAAGAATAGCTTGATTTCTTATCTCTGCTGACAGGACCGGCTCTTGGGTTTTTCGACGCCCTAGGCGTCATTAAAGTGCCTTCGTCGGGAAGAAACTGAGTAGGCCCTAGTGTTATGTCATACTTTCCAAATTTTCAATTTAAATAAAATACCCTTCGCCTTTCACTACCTAGATCTAGTAATTCGTCTACCTATGCTAGTACTAAACTTTAATTTAGTTTATCTTTTTAAATACCCAAATTTAAAAACCAATCCTCAATCTGCGCCCCAAGCCAATTTTGCACCCTAGGCGGCCGCTTAGGTTGTCTATATGGATACGCCGGCACTTTCTGCTGATGATTGAGGCAGACTTGTTACGCAAAATTAACTTTGATTATGTACTCAAAAACTTTGCCAGATCTAAATTTCGAAAAAAGAGCTTTAAAATGTAAATGTGTGCTTTCTCTGATTATCTCATCTATTTAAAAAAGTTACAGTATTTTTGTGTATTATTAGTACAAAATTAATTAACCATTAATTTTAATACAGAAATACCTTTTTGTAGGTTTTATATGTGTGATAGTAGTACAAACATGTGTTAACAACTGTTTTTCTTTGTTAGTTTTTTGCTTAATATTGAACATACCAGCGGTCAGTGGAGGATCGGGACCCGGGGCAGAAGGGGGCACCCATGTGGGTTTGTGCCTAGGGCGCCAAGATGGCTTATTCCGGCCCTGATCCTAGGAGAATCCGTAGTTGACATGTAAGCGGGAATGTGCAACCGTACACTGTGACACTGTCACAGGCCTTTGGCGTGCCCTGGGGTGGCTTTGACCCCCCCCCCCCTTTAGTTCACCCCTACCAACGTTACGCCCTGGATTATAGAGCCATCGGCTCGTTAGGTTTCGTTTTTAGCGACTAATAAATTGGATGCCACAGTTTCAAAGGAGTGCTCTCCAAAAAGACTTCTTTTGTGTCCGGTGATACTGAGAACCCCGAGCTTAAGCTGTAACAGACAGACAGATAGACAGACAGATAGACAGACAGACAGATAGACAGACAGATAGGCAGACAGATAGACAGACAGACAGACATATAGACCGATAGATAGATAGATAGATACAAAAATTACTTGTTCTGGATTATCATCCTTTTTATTTGCATCTAGATCTATAGCAAATATTTGCTAATGTCTATAAAATGTAATTTACTTGTCGAGATATAATTAGCACCTGGTAAATTCATTTTATCTAATTAGGGCCTATTTTATTGTGGGTTTTTTTTCTATAAAAGGCAGGCCCACGGAACACTGCGTGAGCCTTTTGGTGTTCTGTTGTTGCGTGGTCGTCAATATTGATTTGATTCTCAGTCAAACTGAGAATTACAAAAAATAGATTTAACATAATATTATGGATATGGATTAAACGAAATGGATATCTAATAGTCAAACTAACTGGGTAGTCAATGTAATGTTAGAAAATGTACATATACATTTTTTAGTTATATAATATTTATATAATGTTCAATATTTTTCACAGTTTGAACTATTTATAGCTAAAACTTTTAAGCAATGTGCTCTTTTATACAAAAAATTTCATAGAAATATTTACGCCAAGAAAATGGATAATTATCTCCCTTTAATTAGAATAAAGTTACCAAATTTGATTCTTTATTGATGCCAAACAAGTTATGTTGTGTAATTTAACTAATATTACTCTTTAATTATTATTTCTTTATACAAATCCAGCATTATTCATCCTAAGATTTAAAAAGAGATACAAAATTAATTTACGTTAAAAAGTTGTGTATAACTATTTCCTACATTAATTGTTTCTCTGTTTAAGGAGTTTGTTTTTTAAACATTAAAAATTACAACAAATACATAACATAATGCTAATAAAAAAAAGCTTCTTACATTTTTTTAAAATTAGAAAACAAATAAATTTATTTTATAATTACTTATATTTATGATTGATTAAAGAAGAAGAATATAAAAACTCTTCTGAATGTAATTAGTCTGTAACATTTAATGAACGCTTTGTCCTCGAATGTTCTTCAATATCGGGAACATATTTAGTCATTTCTGAATAGTCAATTGTAAGCAACCTCATTCAATGCTTAAAACAGCTTTCATGTGTGATAAAATATGTTCCCAAGTGTAAGTTGAACCAAAAGCTGAAAGTGGAACGAATGGCTAGAAGTTGAGATTGCAGATGACTTTCCTAAGCAGCTTCCTTCCTGATTTCTCCGCAAATCGGCACATTTTAATGGAGATTATTTTCATTTAAAAATCGTCAATATCCCTCCACTTAAAAAAGATCCAGAACTAAGAAGATAGTATTAGGATCAGGACATTCAGGGTCGATGAAGTATGAAAACTTGTGTTCATGAATTTGAAAATATTTCCTTTGGTTAGAAAACTCCGTATTGAATACATCAGAAGATACTTATGAAAAAGCTAATTGATCTATCTGTCTTAGCATTTGTCTTACATTAAGTAAGTTTATAAGTAGTTAAATGTTTATACGGCAAGATATGTAAAGTTTCAATGTAAATCCATTCCAGTAGTTTAACAGTTCAAGTGCTGTTTAACCCCGTCCTTGTAAATTGTAACAAAAATGGGTTGCAAAGACATTCAGAAAGCTCAGGTTTAACAGAGAGTTTTCAACATTCAATATCGGAAAATATGTTTCTTTCATCAAGAAACATCTTCTGCAGGTCTCTTGCGTGCTATTGAAAATCTCGCTGCGTGCCTACTCTGGCACGAGTGACTTACGTTGCCGATCCCTGCACTAGACCATGTCTCATTCAGTTAGTTCTATTTACTTAGTTTAGTGATCTAGCAGACCATAGAACTAATGACTAGAGTCAGTGACTAGACTATTAATTACTTAGCAATCCTTTTTTTTTGTACGTTAAAAACAAGGAAATTAGGGGCAGAAAATTAACGTAGTCTCAATGTCTTCTTACTTCCCTTATAGCAACAGCGGTTACGCGTCTAGCATTTGATGAAAATTTGATGTTGCTAAATATAGCCTAACTAATTTAGACAAACCAACGCAAACAGAGAGTCTCGGTCATCAAATAGAATAGTTTTGTTCCTTATCATTAGTAAAACAACATGTTACAAAGTATTATATATATATAATCCATCTTGAACCTGCTGTCGTCTGTCTAGGCTCCTGTTTACTATGAAATGTTTAAAAGAAAAAGTTAATTAACTCTTTAATGTTATGTACAATAATATCATTCAACTTCATTGGTCAATAATAAGTAGCTTCTTTATAGCTATGCAAAACGACAACAACCTAAAGAAATATCTACCTGCCTTGTAGAGATTTTGGTGCAGTAATTGTTAGAACGGATTTTCCCAGAAGTTTTCAGAATGCAAAACAACAAGCTTACTAGAAAGTTGTAGAGACTACGAAAAATAAAACAAATTGATGCTATTTAGTCCTATTATACATATTGCTAACATAATATATATATATATATATATATAATATATATATAACAATATTATCTTGATGTTTATTTTAGACAGGCGTACAGTAGCAAGTCCTAGTAAGTAAGGTAATCGATTTTTCAAAGCTCATGTTTGTTTAGAAGTTTAGTATAGAATGACAGACAGTCTACATGATGGTTAATGGAGATGTAATAGTTTTAGATAATGTAATAAACAAACAAAAAGCTGAGAGCGACATCGCTAGCACATAAATTCAATGTCAGTTCATCTGTGGAAAGATAACAATCAGAGCCGTATTTAAGATTGGGGGGGCCCTGTTCCCTAAGGCCAAATTTATGTGGCGGCCTCTCGTGGCTTCGCCCCTGCCTTCCGACATTGCTGTGTTTTGGGATGTGTGGGGGGGGGGCCTTTTGTGTGGGGGCCACTATAGCATGGAACATTAAGAAAATGCCTAAATACGCCTCTGACAACAGTACATATAACTTATTTTGCAATATTTTTTTATCAGTAAAACACTGTAGACTAAATGTCAACATTCCGATAAACGAAAGAAGTTAATGAAGAATCAGACATCTGTTAAAAATTTTTAGATGAAAAAATATTACTACTCAAAATGAGATGGTGTTAGTAATAAATGAGCTTAAGTCATAGGTCTTTATTAAATAAGAACATATAATTTTAGGTTAACTTTACGTCATACTAGATGCTTTCTTTCACATAGACATTTATACGTTAAACCCAAAAAAAAAACATGCTAAACTTACCTTAAAATCTGAACAGAAAAAGCTAGACTCTTAACAGAGGATAAACAGGCTATAATATAAGAGAGAATAAACAGGCTATACTATAAGAGAGGCTTTCAACTCATCACTGAAGGGTTCGACTAAATACCTCCAATGAAACTTCTTCGTCTCTTTATATATCTTTTTTTTATATATATAAAATATTATAAGTAGTTAATTCCGACTTTTGAGCATTCAAAATCATCCTTAAATTGTGGACTTTTTTCCACGGGTCTAACGGTGTCTCCACAATACAATGAAGAAAAAAAAGAAAAATGAGAAACTGGTTAGACAACCAAAATAAAACAAATAAAATCACAGTAATAAGATAAGATAAGATAATATAAGATTGCTTTATTGATCCAAATAAATGTAAATTTGACTTGATTACATAAATTCAGTCTTTCAGCATACCTAAAACAATATTAAAGAACCAGTTGTTCTCAAAAACACAATAGACATTCACGCACACTATCATACCATTTATCATACAAGAAAAAAGTAGGCCTATTATTGTAATAGCATGAAATCTGCTATAAACGAAAAGTGCAATGAAAAAATGCCATCACGTTCCGAATGTCTTATAATTTTTTTTTTCCTGTGTCATTATAGTCACAGACTTTTGTAACGGATTAACAAATAACCAGACACACACACACACACACACACACACACACACACAAACACGTACCAACAAAGACAGAAAGCTACACAGGAAAAGAAAAGGAAGACAAAAAAAACAGACACAACGTTTTTGTGGACATCATCATGACGTCATAGCTATGAAAGAAACGAACAAAAAGAGAAAAAAAAACACGAGTTTTTTGTCCCAACGTCGTGAAATTAAATCATTCAAGATTACTAGCAAATACCCGGAACTGATCGAGGCAAGGAATAAATGAAAAAGTGAGAGTAAACAGGATTCCATTTTTTTATATTTTTTTTTGTGTGTCTAAACTTTTTTTTTCAAGGCGCCGTAACTCTGATTTAGCTTTAGATTGTAGGTTTGTGTTGGGATTTAAACCAGTAGATAATAATAATAATAATAATAATGATATTTGTATAGCGGCTACCAACAAACATTTTGCAAGCTCAGAGCGCATTTAACACAACAACTAAGAACACGGATACAATCTATAGGCCAAGAGATACAAAACTAAATGATGATTCAAAACTTTACAAACAATTGAAACATAGAACAAATCAAACAATTAAAACAAAAAAAAATGGCCGACCTAACATATTGGTAAGACAGTAGGGCTCTAAAGCATGTTAACTGAGATAAATATTGAAATAATGAGGTTTTAAGTTCTTTTTGAAGGTATCAATGGAGCTTGTTTGCTTGAGTTTAATGGGAGTAGATTCCACACCTTCGGACCGGATATAGAGAAGGGTCTAAGGCCAACGGTCTCAGGGAGAAGCGGGGCACTTCCAGAAGCGAGGAGTCGGCAGAACGAAGTGTTCTTTGCTGTAGTTTGTATATATCAAATGGTGGTTAGTTCTGCTGTAGTTTGTATATATCAAATGGTGGTTAGTTCTGCTGTAGTTTGTATATATCAAATGGTGGTTAGTTCTGCTGTAGTTGGTATATATCAAATGGTGGTTAGTTCTGCTGTAGTTTGTATATATCAAATGGTGGTTAGTTCTGCTGTAGTTTGTATATATCAAATGGTGGTTAGTTCTGCTGTAGTTTGTATATAGAAAAGCCGATACGATCTCCTTAAGATAAAAACCGGCGCGCGAACGCGTGGAGTACAGCTGTCGCTGCGCCTACGAAGTGCCCGGGGGCCTGTCGGCAGTACGATGGTGGGGAGGAAGCAATGGATGCAGCAATCCCGTCTCACGAACCACCCGTTTGCCAGGATACCTGTACGTATAATATAGGATTTGTGCTACCGGGTGACATTGCAGGTATACTGGCGAGCCACCACGATAACGAACCATGGGGAATCAGCAGTTGACTTATAAGCTGGACTGCGGAAACCGTAATCTGTTACACGTCTTTGGCGTGCCGTGGGGTGGCTGGAACCCGGACAGAACCATGGTGTGCCCCTCCCCTTGGTTCACCCCTACCAACGTTACGCCTTGGACTGTAGAGTCAACGGCTCGTCTGTTTAGTTTTAGATACTTATAAAATTTGGTACCTCAGTTTCAACGGAGCGCAGTTCAAAATCAATAGATTCTTCTTCTTCCTCTTCTCTATTAGACAGTCTGCAGAGCTGTTTGCTCTCTTGCAGTCAATGCCAGACAAACATATTTACATGTCTTTCTCAGTTGTTCAATACTGCTATATAGTGTGTTGGTAAAGGTGGGTTGAGGGGGGAGCAGAGTGTATCTGAGGTCGGTTAGCCCAGGGCACTCAAGCAGGAAGTGGTCCACAGTTTCTTGTGGGCAGGGGCAAAGTCTGCAGTTAGGTGGGTGAGTTGGGTTATTCTATTTAGGTGTGATTTGAGTGTTATATGTCCTGTTCTCAACTGGAATATAGTGCTTTGTTCTTTGCGGTGGAAAAACTGAAAAAAAAAATATTGAAAAAAATTAGAAAGATATATAAATAGACAGACAGACAGACAGACGGACAGACGGACATACATACATACAGACAGACAGACAGACAGACAGACAGACAGACAACCAGATAGATAGATAGATAGATAGATAGATAGATAGATAGATAGATAGATAGATAGATAGATAGATAGATAGATAGATAGATAGATAGATAGATAGATAGATAGATAGATGGATAGATAGATTAAAAAAAACTTATTCGTGATTATCATCTTTTTTATTTGCATCTAGATCTATAGCAAATACAAAATTTCATTTTACAACTTTCACTTTATGGCTAATGCCTAAAAAATTTAAATTTATTGACAAGATAAAATTCTATAATTTTAATCTCTTCTTTCTTTCTATAGGAGGTGAACGGAACACTGTATGAACCTTTTGGTGTCTTTTATTGCATGGTCGTCAATATTGAATTCATTCTCAGTCAAACTGAGAATTCCAAAAAATTATCATAAAATTCTATTGAGCTACACAATAAAGTGAAATGGATACGTAGTAATCAAACTAACTGGGTAGTTAATGTAATGTGAAAAAATGTACATATAAATTGTTAACTAATATAATATTTATATAATGTTCAATATTTTTCATAGTTTGATCATTATAAATTATAAAGCTTATACTTTTAAGCAATGCATTCTTTTATAAAAGAAAAAATAGAAATTTCTTAAAAATATTAACGCCAAGATAAAGGATAATTATCTCCCTTTCATTAAAATAAAGTTACCAATTTATGTGATTATTTACTAATGCCATACAAGTTATGTTGTGTAATATAAATAACATTACTGATTAATTATTATTTATTTTTACAAATCCAGCCTTACGATATTCATCCCAAGATTTAATTAGAGATCTAAAATTAATGAATGTTCAACAGTTGTAAATAGGCCTACCTATTTCCTGCAATAATTGTTTGTCCATTAAAGGAGTTTGTTTTTAAAACATTAAAAATTACAACAAATATAATAATATAATGTTGGTAAAAAAATCTTTTTATATTTATTAAAATTAGAAAACAAATATATTTGTTTTATAATTACTTATATTTAATGATTGATTAAGGAAGATGAACATAAAAAATCTTTTGAATGTAATTTTTCCGTATCATTTAATGAACGCTTTGTCATTGAATCCTTGAATGTTCTTCGTTAATTGTTCAATGTCAGGAACATATTTAATCCCTTCTGAATCGTCAAGTGTAAGAGACCTCTCTGTTTGCTTAAAAAAACTTTCCTGTGCGATAAAATCTGTTCACGTGAACCAAAAACTGAAAGTGAAAGAGCGAATGCCTAGCAGTTGAGATAGCAGTTAAGATAGCGGATGACTTTCCTAAGCAGCTTCCTTCCAGATTTTTTCCGCAGTTGGGCACATTTGGATGCCCGTATTTTTAATGTTTAAAATTCTACTTGCTGCATTTCGCCAATATCCCTTTACTTCAAAAAAGATCTACATCTACGAAGTTTGCGCCAGTTAGGCTTGATTTAGTAAGAAAAAAATGAGTCCATCAATTTGAAAGTCTTGCCTTTGATTAGAAAAACTGCGCTTTGAGTGCTTCGATGTACTTCTGAAAAAGCCCAACTATCTATCTTAATCATCATATCATCATCATCAGACCCTTGACCGCTGTGGTCGTTTATGAAGGGGGCAACAAATGGACACCTCAGCAGTCATCTTTCTCCATTTTTGCCTATCTTGTGCCGCTGTCACTAGTTTAGCCATTTGCAGCTTTGTCCAATCTTTTATATTGTCGAGCTAGCTTTTCCGCTGTCGCTCTTTCCGACGTCCACCTTCTACAGTGCCTTGGAGGATGGTTTTTGGCAGGTTATTATGCCGCACCAGATGACTGAGCCATGTAAAACGCATTGACTGAATAAAATTGAATTGAAATTGAATTGAATTGAATTGAATGACAGATATTGAACATGACTGGCGATAGAATACAACCTTGACGGACGCCAATTGATATCTTGAAGAAATCCCTTATACACCCATTGAGTTGAACTGCACTGCTCGCCTCATTGTAGAGTGTTTCGATCGCCTGTACTAGTCCTTCGTCAATGTTGTAGCTTGTCATCATATGCCATAGTCCTTCGTGTCATACACGATCAAAGGCTTTCTTAAAGTCTATGAAGCTATGATGGAGTTTTCTTTGGTGTTGTAAAATGTTTTTCTATGAGCAGGCGACAGTTGAAAATCTGCTCAATTGTGCTTCTACCTGGTTTGAAGCCCTCCTGTTCTTCTGCCAGTAATTCCTCAGCCACAGGTTTAAGTCTGCTGAGGATAACTATTAGCATTACCTGGCTAGGTTGGCTGATGATGCTGATTGTCGTGTAATTCTGGAAATGCTTTATATCGCCTTTCTGCCACAAATATGACGAATGTTCTTTATCATGCCAAATTCACATATTTATGAATATTGGCTATCCTACTCAAAAATAAGGAGGTAAATAGTAGTAGATCATCTTCTATGATCTATGTCTATGATAATAGGCCTAATACAGCTTAAATTCTCATAAGACTTAAAACACAAAACATCATTTTAAAAAAAGCTCGAGCCTATATGAAACTTTATTAATACAGCGGCCATTGTACATCACTACACCCAGTCCCGCTCACTTCGTTCGGCTTCTGACGCGCTCACTCTGCGGATCCCTCGTGTGAGGCTAGTCCGCTGGTGAACGTTCATTTTCCTACGCAGGACCGTCTGCTTGGAATCACCTCCCATTACAGCTTCGCCAGAGCCCTAGCTATGACACCTTCAGGAGCCGGCTGAAGACTCACCTATTTCGTCAGCAGAATTAGCGTATTACTACATATTTCGTTGTCTGTCTGTATTCTGTATTACTGTCGTCTGCGCATAGAACTGTCACCAACGGGATATGCGCTATATAAGCACCGTTATTATTTATTTATTTATTTAAAGTAAACAAAAATCACGTGCTTTTTGACACGTAATTGCAAACGCCCTATTCCCAAAAGACACTATTCTCAAAGGACACTATTCCCAAAGGACACTGTTCCCAAAGGGCACAACTACCATAAGTCACTAATGACATAGATAGTCGGCATCCGTCCGTCTCGAGAGACGATGGTGTACCTTCATGGGTGAGGTATCCAACTGCACCGCCGAGAATGGCTGTGTAGACCAACTCGGTAGTGGCAATCCCTGCCCCACTTGAAACATTTAATGACATACAACACTTAAAGTAACTGATACTTTTATTTTACTTTTCATACTTTCTAAGTTTTTTAAATGATATAAATCTGATGTTTTATTTCTGTCTCGTTAGGGCAACCCATTCCATGCTCGAATGATTGTAAACAACTACACACTACACACAAATACACATGAAATACATCGATTCAAACACGACAGTAACTTGAAACAAAATATTAGGAAGAAAAATGATTCAAAGTTTTGTATTTAGTCTAAGATATTGAAAATAAAAATGTTCATGTTTTCAAGGCAATATTCTGCTATTGAATAAACTGTTCTCTACAATTACCCATCTCTCCCTAAGCTAATCTTTTCTCTCTATCATTCTTATTTCGACTTGTCTTTGCATTGAGCAAAAGATATCTCAATCCATCCATTATTTGATTCTGGCTTTGAAACTTTCTAATATTTAGAAGGAAAACAAAAACTGCTTTTCTGTTAGGTTTCAAGAAAGGAAAAAAACGAGTTAATTTCCAAAACAGATCTAACAGATACATGCACAAAACAGATCTAACAGATACATACACAAAACAGATCTAACAGATACATACACAAAACAGATCTAACAGATACATACACAAAACAGATCTAACAGATACATACACAAAACAGCAAGTTTTTTTTTCCACGTTTTCTGGGCGGGGGAAAAAAATACAACTTCAAAAATCCATACGAGAAGGTCGAGATTTTTATTGGCTAAAATTGTATTTTTTAAAACCCCAAACGTGGCTAAAAATAAACGAAACGAAAAGAGAAATGTATTCGGTATTTACGAGGCGACATTTTAATGCCAAATGAATCAGATAGATTTCTCTCATGGAGAAAATATAAATTTTTGTAGAAATAAATATTTAAACAACAAAAAATTTTTGGAGAAATTTTTTAACTGTCAGAAAAATGGCTAAGAAAAAATATGGATAGACGGATAGAGAGACAGACAGACAGATAGACAGTTCAACAGACGGATAGACGGATAGACGGATAGACTGATAGACGGATAGACTGATAGACGGATAGATGGATAGACGGATAGACGGATAGACGGATAGACGGATAGACAGAAAGACATATAGACAGATAGACAGCGAGTCAGATAGACATATAAATAGACAGATAGACAGATTGATATATAGATAGACAGATAGACAGACATTTAGTCAGATATGTTAAAGTTTCAATATGTTTCATTATTCCCCATGTTTTCAAATAGAAATCTTGTGGGGTCCCACACAATCCACTATAGTACACAAACAACTCCACCAAGATACATTCCCTAGAATGCGTGTTTCCTTATCTACTTTGTCCATCTCCGCAGTTGGCTGTTATGTTCAGGGCACCACCTCATGAGAACTTGCTATCTAATCATAGTCTCAAGTGTCATAGAAAAATTCTACCGACCTTTACAGCTTTGGAGTTCTTCCATGAATGGTACATTGTTTTTCTTTCTCACTATGTATACACAATTCATTTGGTCAAGCATTCAGAAAGGTCCACAATTCTTCATTCACTATCGTCTGTTTATATTTGTGTACATTTAGCTTACCACTCTGAATAATGATAAACCAACAGCCAATAGAAATGTCTCTTTTAATCATGTGACTCTCGAACAACCAATGAATAAATTACAATAATTGTCTTGAGGACAATTTGACGATTCGTTTTCATTGTGAATGTACTCATAGACGGTACTCATCAAATCCTATCTATACGTATGTCAATAGACAGTGTCAATAACCACAGACCTAATATAACGTCTAACTGTTCTCACGGACTTTGTTTATCAATGCTGGATGAATCTACTCTGGATTGACTACTGACCTAATTTACTATAGAGACTGGTCTAATCTACTACAATCACAGATAATCTGACGTTGAAGAGTATTATTTATTGTAGAAATCATAAGAAAACTTCAATTTAGTAATTAGTCTTAGGGGACGTCCATTAATTACGTCAACAATTTTTGGGCAATTTTTACCTCCCCCCCCCCCCTTGTGAAACTTTCAAACTTTCAGAGATCCCCCCTGTATAATTACGTCAACAATTTGTTACCCCCCCCCCTCAAAACAAGTAACACAATTTTAGACGCTTGCTTTTATGTTTAAAATAGATTTGAAACGGAAATGTTTATACACTATATATATATACTTAATTGTAATACATTTTAAAACTTGTTTAAAAGATGTCAAACTGTCTATAACTTTCATAGGCGTAGCCACAAAAGGGGGTGTGACATGGTTCCTACCCCCCTCACTCGCCCCTCCCACATTTTTTCCAATCCGAGGATCTTAACAATATTTCTTTCCTTTTTGTTTACTATTGTTCTTTTCATATAAATATTTAATATTTTCTAATTTTACGTTCCACTAATGAGCTTTTGGTACAATGTTAATTGTTAAATAGTGTAGGGGGGAATTGTGCACCAGTTGTTAATTATCCTACCTACCTACATCCTACATATCCCGTAGTCTGTTAGACCGTTGGGGCGCCACAGATGACATGTAAACCAGCCTCCTCCACTCCTCCCGTCTCTCAGCCGTTCTCATTGCCTCGCACAGTTTTGTACCTGTCCATTCCTTGATATTGTCTTCCCAACGTTTCTTTGGTCTTCCTCTCTTTCTGCCTCCTCTGGTGGTACCCTGCAGGATGGTCTTTGCAAGCCCGTTGGTTCTGGTGACGTGGCCATACCATTCCAGTTTTCTTTTCTTGGCTGTGGCCAGTAGGTCTTCATACTCTCCAATTTCCTGTTGTATTCTTTTTCTTATCTGTTCGTTGGTGATATGGTCCCTGTAACAGATACCGAGCAGGGTCCTGAAGCATCTCATCTCCATGGCGTTTATCCTATTCTCCAGCTCCGCTGTCAGTGTCCATGACTCGCAAGCATACAAGAAAATGGAGAGGACCAGTGAGCGCATCAACCTGATTTTGGTGCTGAGGGCTAGGTTCTTGTCTTTCCATATTGTCTTGAGCCTCTTTAGTGATGCTGTTGTCTGGGCAATCCTGGACATTATTTCTGGTTTGGAGCCCTCTACGGATACAATAGCTCCTAGGTACTTAAAGCTGCTAACTGTTTCCAAACTCTGCCCACCAATCTCGATCTTCGTGGTTATGCCGCTGGTGTTACTAGTCATTAATTTAGTCTTTTCGGCACTGATTTGCATGCCATAGGATGTGGAAGTTTTGTCTAGTCGCTCCACTAGATTGGCTAATTCTTCCTCACTCCCGGCGAGTCCATCTATATCATCTGCGAATCGAAGGTTGGTGATCCTTCTGCCATTTATGCTGATTGTCCCTTCATGATCCTCTAGTGCATCTGACATGATTCTCTCCAGGAAGATGTTGAACAGTGTTGGCGAAAGCAAGCATCCTTGTCGTACTCCAACGGTCGTCCTGAACCATTCTCCAATGTTGTTGCTGAAGAAGACTGCACTGGTGGCCCTGTCATATAGGCTACGTATCAGCATTGTCAGGTTGTCATTAATATTGTAATGTTTCATGGTTGCCCATAGGGCTGCGTGCCAGACCCTGTCGAATGCTTTTTTAAAATCAACAAATATATGGTACAAGTGTTGTTGGTGTTGCGCGTGCCTCTCACAGAGTATTCGCAGGTTAAAGATCTGCTCTGTGGTACTACGTCCCTGCCTGAAGCCTGCCTGTTCTTCCGCAATGATTCTTTCAGCATAAGGTCTGAGTCGGCTTAGAATTATTTTGAGCATGACCTTGCTTGGGTGGCTTATTAGGCTGATGGTGCGGTAGTTCTGGCATTGTTGAAGGTTGCCTTTCTTGGGGAGGGTGATGATGAGCGACTGGGTCCATGGTTTAGGCCAGTCTCCAGTTATCCATATTTTATTGCAAATGTTCAATAAGACATTTACCATGGCTTCCCCTCCTGCTTTCACCAATTCAGCAGGGATGTTATCCACTCCTGCGGCTTTTCCTTTTTGAAGTGCTTGGACTGCTGCTTCCACTTCTGTGCGGAGGATAGGGTAATTGTCATTGTCTGTGGCTGGAGGAACGTTTAGTATATCTGGATCTATAGTGATATTGTCATTATATAGTTCCGAGCAGTACTCAGTACTTGTTAATTATAGCCTTCTATTTTAAACATATTATGTTCACTATTCCTTTTTGCATTATTGTCCCCCCCCCCACACATACACATACATTATACACACTGTAGTTGCCCTCCCTGTCCTCTACCTCTCGTACCATGCACTATTTGCCACCCACACCTTGCAATCCTGGCGACGCCACTGATACTAATACATTTTTATCTCATACAATTTTTATAGAAAATTAGACATTAAAACGTACAATTTACTAAATGGAACTATGTAGCCCAATCGACCTAATTTTAATGTGTCACCTATTATATCGTAGTCAGCAAATCTATAAATAATATGTCTATAGGCCTATATCAGAATTAGAGATGTTAAAAGGAAATAAGGTGGGCTAAGTATTTCGTAGTGGTGTATTTCGTACTTCATGTGGTGGGCCACGAAGTATTGCTCTGAAGGCAGTATTTTAAAATAACCGTGTTGGAGATTCACACAATACACTTAATTCAATGTTGTGCAAACATTACTTATAGTCTTAGAGAGGGCCTATTGTGGTTTTTAGTTCTATTGTCAATCCCAGCCATCGCTTACAAGGCTTAATTAACGAACGCCATTCTCTGGCGCCCAATTTAGATGTAGGCTACTGAGCGGCAAAAAAATGGGTTTCTGAACGTACTCTGCAGACTATTTGTTGGTGTATTTATGTTCCTTTGTTATTCCAGCCTCCATGTCTTGCTAGACTAGGGTTGCCAGACGTCCGGCAAAAGGAGGACATGTCCTCCTTTTTAGACTCTTGTCCTCCGTCCGGCAGGCAAAGTACACAATCTTTAAAATGTCCGGCTTTTTTTTACTATTTTGTTTTGTATGCATTAAGACAAATACATTTTTAAAAATATTATTAACATGCTAAGGATATAATTAATAAACAGGGGATGATTTGTACAATAAAGAATTTTCCTTTTTTTAAAGTCTCTTGCATGAGCTTTAAAGTTGCCCAACCAAATGCCCATCAGCCTACAGTGAATGTATATGTTATCTTTAACAATACCGTTTCTTGCTCAGTTTATTAATACACACTTAAACTTAGTGGCAGCTCTTGTAATAAAATTATACGGATTGCAGGTTTAATTAAAGCGAAACTATCCAATTAAAACACAATATCCAACCCTAAGCTAGACAGCCAAGGCGCTACAATTTTGGTCGATCACACTGTCTTGCTAACAATTGCATTAGTTTCCACCCATTCATAGATCTACAAACTTACAAGATAAACACAAAAAGGACAAGTCAACTGTAAGCTTAGTTTCCATAATTGATATATTTGTATTAACGTAAAACCATACTTTTACATGCTATCTATGTAAGTTGAACAGGGCAAATGTAGAATTTTTAAATAAATTTTTATTATTATTTATTTCATAAAAAGTAACATTTTTGACGTCAACTTTTCTTAACCTCCCCCCCCCTCCCCCATGTCAACCATTGTCAAACTTTTTTAGACCCCCCCCCCGCCCCCTATTTTGTTGACGTAATAAATGGACGTTCCTTTATAAGAATATAGACCAGTTTTACTAAGTTGTAAATAGATCTATACTTTAGTAACAAACATTGTTTGTCAAAAGAAGTAAGTATGACATAATAAAAAACATTTTTGTAAGAAAATAAACTTTAAATGTAAAAAAATAAATAAAGTAGGCCTGCCCTTCGGACAAATTGATCATAGGGCCCGTGAAACAGCCTTCACCAGTTTCTGTGGCCACGTCATACTAGGGGATTGTGTTTCCAGGACAATGCCCCTTTAGTTTACCCTAACAAATGTCAGGTACCTATCAGAACTGGGTAGACTCAGGGACACCCTCCAGTCCAGGGAACAAATCCTAGCCTTCACCAGGATTCGAACCCAGAACCTTCGGAACGCCAGTCAAACGCGCTGCCGGGTCGGGCTACCATGCCCCCTAAATCTTTAAATATGGCTTCTCAAATCTTTTCTTCATCGTTAACAATAGTTAATGTAAATTTTTTAGCTAAAATTAATCAAAGTAACATGTTTATTTTATTTGTTGATCACCCTTTATCGTTAAGCGTGTTAGACGTACCCTTGAATCTAAGTCTACGCGCTTTGATAAAATTATACATTTTTATACAGCAAGTTATTTAAAAACTATAATGAGTTTGTTTTTTTTTAAATATGGGATTAAACCAATCTTCATTATGTCGGAAAAATAACAATTATTATGCTTTTTAAACAAACCGCTACTAAACCTATAGTATAATAGTTACTGTATTTCTTTTAAGATAAAAAAAAATCACACAGTATTCTTTTTTTTTTTTTACTATTTTTTTTTTATTCATCCCTAAAATGTGAACATTATTTGAATCAAGTCCAACAATTGTCTGACATATTAACTTTTCATTCACATCTGTCACCTCAAAACCTAGCATCCTAATGGTCAAGATTGGTCAGGTGATTCGATTCCAAACAATAGTAAAACAAACAATTTTTTCTGCTCGAAGCTGTGGAAGGCTGACCTAATTCCAAAGGAAATGGTCCGCAGAATAGCGCTATTGGCCAGTAAATGAGAAGGAAATGTCCTGTAAACAGAAGCCATTCCGACGTCTGCGCAAAATCTTTTACGATGCATGCCAGGAATAGACGGCAGGAGAATCTAGCTTACTTGGTCCAGAAATAACCGTGAAATTTGCATCAAACTCACTCTTACTTCCTCGAGCTAGAAACAACATATCAATTGCTCATCTTCAAATTTCAATTTCACCTTCGAAACCAGCACACGCACACACAATAAAAAACATATAGAAAAATAAAGTGGTAGAAAAAAATATTTTTATAAATATTATCTATTTTTAAAACCAAATACATCTAAATGTATATGTATATATATCATCATATCTATATATATAAAAAGACAGTGTTAAGCCCCGCGAGGATCCCCATTGGTCAATTTGAAAACACGTGTGTCACTGACCTATCTAGGCCTAGCCCAATATACCGTCTAATAATTTTTCCCATCGGACATCTGTCTTCGATAGCTCAGTGGTAAACGTAGTGGACTGCTATACGGGCGACCAGGGTTCGATTCTCCAGTTAGACTATACTTTTTTTTTCGACAATTAATTTTTCAAACTTTTAAAAACAAAAGACATTGTAAATCTATAGGCAATATAGATTTTGTTAAATAAAAATATTTGACAATTTTTTTTACCCTATTACAATATTTATTTACTTTCCTAAAAGTATTCAGTAAGTGTAGTTTATAAATTTGTTATCTGCACCCCAGACAGTCCTTTTTTTTTTCACCCGGGCAACGCCGGGCAATGTAGCTTGTATATATATATATATATATGATGATGTGTGTCCATCGTTTTCGATGACGACCATCCTCTATCAGAGTCCTGATTTCTTATGAATTCGGAGATGGCTAAATAAGGCATATTCTTGCCCGAAAGTACTTGCCACAGTGGGGGCACAAGTGCGTGGCTTGATGGCCAGTAGAAGCGGGGTTGTCTTTGATGGATTTTCTTATTTGCCGTTTTTCAAGAGCGACCTTTTGCCTTTTATCTTCGTAAGCTGATGCTCCAGTTTGGGTCATGTTGCGCCAGGAGGATCGGCCCTCTTTTAGGCTTTCCCAGTTGTTAGGATCAATTCCAAGGTTTCTTAGGGAGGCCTTCAGGGTGTCTTTAAACCTCTTCCTTTGCCCTCCACGCGAGCGCTTTCCTGCGACCAGTTCGCCATAAAAGATATTTTTGGGAAGACGACCTTCTGGCATGCGCACAACATGGCCTGCCCATCTTAGCTGGGCTTTTGCCAGTTGGGTGTACATGCTTGCCTCATTGCCTTAATCATAGTTTACCTTTGCAATTTATCGTAGCACGTATCGTGCCCTCGATAACTAAATGGATAACGTATAGGAATGCCATGTGGTCGGCATGGGTTCGACTCTCCAGTTAGTCTATATCGTTTTTTTGTTTCTAATTTTTTTTTACTTCAATTAGTATGACTTTAAAAAAAGAACATTAAACATCCACGGGTAACACCAGGCAATTTAGATTTTTGTTAAATAAAAAAATTGCCTATTTTTAACCCGATTACAATATTTATTTTCAATTACTTTCCTAAATATCTTCAGTAAACAAAAATAATTTAATTGTTAGAGATCTATAGATCTAGCTTTCTGTTTATTGTAGTTTATACATTTTTTATCTGTTGCTTATGCAGGCCAGTTTTTTTCCGCCCGGGCAACGCCGGGCAATTTAGCTTTTTTTGAATACAATTTTAGTGTCATGAGCGAGTAGAAATATATTCGATTTATGTTACGCTTCTATGTTGATAAACCGGTTAATTGTTAAATTTACATTCTCAAAAAACAACAACTTTTAAGCCGAATTATTTTTAGATGTCAGTATCTTCATAAAACGAATAGCCTTTAAGATTAGAGGTGAATTTCTCAATAATTAAATAAAGATACTGTAAGATTAAAGGTGAATTTCTCAATAATTAAATTATCTTATCTTATACATTACAGACGCTCCTACTATAAAGAAGGTTATTGCGTCCCACGGTTATCCACGCATTTTGATTAGATCTAATATTTAAAATGATGTTAAGTTACTGGTTTCCCTGGTCTGTTCGGGCAACCCATTGAATGCCCGTGATGATTAGGTTAAATGCTAAACGTGTGCAGTGCCGTTTCTTTGCATCGTTGTTGTTTTTTAATACCGACAAATTTTTCAGCTAATTGTCTTTTTTTTTCCCTCAGCCTTAGCTCCAGCTTTGATTGAGTCCAGTCAGCAGAATGACCTTTCATTGAAGCTGACCAAATGTCATCTTACAACGTTTCTTCTTTCTCTCACTCTTTCTCTCTCTCTTTTCTCTCTTTTCTCTCTCTCTCTTCTCGCTATTTCTTTCTAGCTCTGATTTAGTTTTCTATTGATCTTTTTTTCATTCTTTATCTCTCTACTCTTCTCTCTCTCTCTCTTTATATATATATATATACTTTGAAAAGTAAACACATTTATATATCGCGTCTCTCTCTCTTTCTCTCTCTCATCTATCTCTCTCTCCCTTTCTCTATATCTCTCTCTCTGTCTATCTATCTGTCTCCTCTCTCTATCACTCTCTCTCTCTCTCTCTCTCTCTCTATATATATATATATATATATATATATATATATATATATATATATCATTTTTCTATCTCTTTCATTCATCACACCTTCTCCTACTCTAGTGTTATCACACTGTCTCTCTCTCTTTCTCTCTTATTATTTCCCTGTTCATTTCTCCCTTGTTCTATTAACCAAGGCTTTCCTTTCTTGTACGTTTTTTTTCTCTTTCTCTTTTCTTGAGGAAGGGGAGACATGTTGATCTAACTGCAGCACGCTTTGCTTGAGTTCCGATGGACCCAGATTCGAATCCTAGTAAACGCTATCTTTTTTTCCGGTTCTGCGGTTAAAAGGGGTGGGGTGTCTCCAAGGTAGCTGACAGTAGTTAATTAAAAGTATATATATATATATATCTTGTATATCTTGTTTTAAAATTACCTTATGTCACAGACGTTCAGTAAATATTGAGATTTGTAAAGTTGTTCATTCTAAATTGACCTATAAATGTCTTTCAAACATAATAATACATGCAATACAATGAATATCAATTAGTAAAACTTCGGGGCAAGACGGTAGGGGCGGTTGAGTGTTTTCATTCAAATCTGATTGGCTGGTTGAAAATAAAAACTAACTTGAGATCTCTCAGCACGAGAGATGGAATGTGTTGATGGATGAGGCTGTGTCGAGTGAGGGTGGAAGGGTCGGGCTGCATGTGTCATCAGAACCTGCTTAATCTGTCATTGTCAGAGTGAAATCAATGAAGAAATGCTCTTTGTTTTGTTTTTGTTGTTTGTTTGTTTTGGTCCTTGAAGATTTCAAAGTGCCAGTGCCCAGATGCCAGATCTAAAAAATGTCTGAATTTGTGGAGATTTTTTTAAAATGTTTGTTTCGTTTCTCATGCCAATATGTATAAATCAGGAGAGATAGATTATTTTTTGTCTATATTGTCTGTTTCTGTGTGTCTCTATGTGTGTTTCTCTGTGTGTGTCTCTGTGGGTGTGTCTGTCTGACTGTCTGTCTGGGTGCATGTGTGTACTCTGTGTTTATTATAATGTATATACATACTGTATGTTTGTGTGTCTTTGAGTGTCTATCTATGTCTCTATGTGTGTCTCTGGACTGTCTTCGAGTGTGTCTCTCTGTGTATGTGCCTGTGTGTCTTATTATGAATCTATGTGTGTCTGTTTGTATATGACCATGTGTGTAACTCTCTGTGTCTGTGTAATTCTATGTGTGTGTCACTCGGCGTTTGTCTCTGTGTGTCTTTTTATGCCCCCCTGTGTGTGTCTTTTAGTGTGTCTCTGAGTGTGTTTGTCTCTATTTGTTTCTAAGTGTGTGTCTGAATCTGTCTCAGTTTGTGTCTGAGATTGCGTTTCTGTGTGTCGCTCTTTGTGTCTTTATGTTTTACTCTGTATCTGTGTGTCTGTGTTTCTCTGTTTTTGTGTCTGTGTCTCTCTGTCTGTGTGTCTCTGTGTATGTATGTGTGTTTTTAGTGTCTCCTCTTAGCTCATCTAAAAGTGTGTATCGATGACTTCTATCTGTTTGTCTGTGTGTGTCTCCCCAAGAGTTTATTCTGTGTTTGTCGTTGTTTTGTGAGTGTGTCTCTACGTATTTCTATGTGTGTCTCTGTGCGTTTATGTATGTTCGTCTTTGTGTGTTTATTCTTTGTGTGTCGTTGTGTCGTGTGTTTGGATATATGTGACCTGTGCGTTCTGTATCTGTAATTTTGAAGCTCCTGTTATTGCTCCTTTTTGTGTGTGTTTTGCTACAAAGACTTCCAATGATAAAACTCTTCTAGAAGAAATGGACTTTAAAATGTAATAACATTTATTCTTGTGCAATTCATTTTTTTTCTTGCAATTTATATTTTGGTGCAATTAACTGACAAGTCTTAACGTGGCCTTTCTTACTCGCAGTACAACCAGTAACACAGCACATAGACATGAGTTCTTAGTGAACGAATAGGACCGGAAATGTTGGTACACTATCAACTTTTAGGTTCACCACGCATGCATACTCATTAAAAACTTGTCAATTACACACACACATATTAGAATAGCATCAAAAGTTTAGCTCTCAATTTGTATTTCTTTACCTCTAAAAAATACAGTTACGTTCAACGATTTTTCTTTCACTGTTTTAAAATAACACAATGGCAAAATTTAGCTATAGAATTCGATTCTTCGTGAACGATCAACCAAAACTAGGTCTATAGAACTTACTACATGTTGATGATTTCATTTTCTTTCTTAGTAAATATTTTCTTTCTTTTTATTAAATCAAGGACAAAGAAATTTTTTTGTTCAAAGTTCAAAGACTATTTTTTATTTATATTTTTGGCCCTAGGGAAATTTTTAACTTAAGTCTCATTTTACCTGTATAATTAAAAGGTCAGTAGGCTTAGATGAAAGATGACCTTAATTTCAAACACACACACACATATACATACACACTTGAAGATTAAACAAAACCAGATGCAGACAAAAGAACCGAGACAGAAGTTTAAATCTTCTAACTATCTAGTTATTTAACTTTCTATTTATTTTTTCTCTTGTAATTATCTAGTTATTTAACTTTCTATTTATTTTTTCTCTTGTAATTATCTAGTTATTTAACTTTCTATTTATTTTTTCTCTTGTAACTATCTAGTTATTTAACTTTCTATTTATTTTTTCTCTTGTAATTATCTAGTTATTTAACTTTCTATTTATTTTTTCTCTTGTAACTATCTAGTTATTTAACTTTATATTTATTTATTTTTCTCTTGTAACTATCTAGTTATTTAACTTTCTATTTATTTTTTCTCTTGTAACTATCTAGTTATTTAACTTTATATTTATTTATTTTTCTCTTGTAACTATCTAGTTATTTAACTTTCTATTTATTTTTTCTCTTGTAACTATCTAGTTATTTAACTTTCTATTCATTTTTTCTCTTGTAACTATCTAGTTATTTAACTTTATATTTATTTATTTTTCTCTTGTAACTATCTAGTTATTTAACTTTCTATTTATTTTTTCTCTTGTAACTATCTAGTTATTTAACTTTATATTTATTTATTTTTCTCTTGTAACTATCTAGTTATTTAACTTTATATTTATTTTTTCTCTTGTAACTATCTAGTTATTTAACTTCATATTTATTTTTTCTCTTGTAACTATCTAGTTATTTAACTTCATATTTATTTTTTCTCTTGTAACTATCTAGTATTTAACTTCATATTTATTTTTTCTCTTGTAACTATCTAGTATTTAACTTTCTATTTTATCTTTTTACTTCTTACTATCAAGTTATTTACAAATTACATATTCATATAACGCTATTCATAACATTTACCATATTATGTTATTAAATTAAATCGAAAAAGTGTGTCTTTAATTTCGTTTTAAAAATGTCTATATTGTCGGCTTGTTTAATTGTGTTTGGAAGTTCCACCACAGGGGTGCTACGACGCTGTAGGAGCGAGCTGCAAATGTTGTTGTTTTTTTACGCTTGGCACCTTGACCTGTAGATGGATTTTGTTTGAACACAGTCCTCTTTTCTCTGATGTGTGTAGCTCGACCATGGATCTGATGTATTGGGTAAAATGAAAATGAAGGCTTTTATAGAGCATAGTCCGAACTTTGAATTTTATCCTAAGTGTTATAGGTAGCCAGTGCAGTTTTTTAGACAGATTGTTGAGTTGTCTTCATTGTTCAGAACATTTTTCGCAGCCATGTTTCTATTTATTACTTTCTCTTCAATATTTCTGTCTATTCTAGTTTCTGAGTTATTTCTGTCTTTGTCTATATACGTCCATTTCTAGCTCTCTATCAAACTCTCTCTTTCTGACTCTCTCTCTCTCTCTCTCTCAAATTTCTCTTTTTCTCTTTGATTGCTCTCAATAGCCCTACCACACTCTCTGTACCTTTCTCTCATTATCTTTCTATTTCTCTCTCTCTCACACACTCTCTCTCTTGTGGTACTAAAATATATGGCATTAAAAACAGATTGGATCAGTCTGTCTACGATTTTCATGGGGCACGTTCGGCTGGCATACCGAAGTTCCTGGGTTCGAATCCAGATGGGTACCTCACTTTAGTTGGGTTAAAGTCAAGGCCACTGGGCATTGTACTGGCCACACAATTTCCTAGTATGCAAACGCTTGTGCCCGACGGGAAACTGATTTTCAGTGCATTATTTGTGTGTGTTTGGTCTATCATTGAAACAGAATGACCGTTACTCACTAAAAAACGGACGCCCTCAAACAGAAAGATTCAGAAATAAGAAAATATTTTTCATTCATTGCTTGGACCTGGAACTTGACTTATCTTCAAATAGTTCAAATATCTATGAATATCTGATACAAAATCAAAATTTACAGATTCCTTTGCTAATGTTTTGTTCTCATTAGAGTAGTACAGTGTACTGTAATTTCTTTCACAATATCAGGAATGAAACATGTACAATAAAAATGTAATGTTTGCTCTTGACTAAAGTCTCAAATATGCGAGAACAAATGCATACAAGTACTCTTTCTTCCCAGATGGCATCCGGGCGTGGAATGGGTTGCTTGAACAAACCAAGAAAAACCCAGTAACTTAACATTATTTAAAACACTAATAGAAATGCAGGACTAGTCTCAGACTACGGATGTACGTAGGACGCAATAGTCTTCATTATATAAGGAGTGTCTGTAAAGTATAAGATAAGATAAAATAACACTAGAGGACAGAAGGGCCAAGAACAAAGTAGTAATAATACACAAGACATTAAATTCTAACGCAGAGATAAAACACACGAAACAAATCTAATACGTTATTTAAAACTCTAATAAAAATCCAGGTCGGGTGAGCGTAGGACGCAATAATCTTCTTTATGATATGAACATCTGTAATGCATAAGATAGGATAAGATACAATATGCGCATGGCTGTAGTAATCTGCTCTTTAAATAAGCCTAATGCTTGCTAAAGTGTTAAAATATTTAGATGTTTGTTTCAAAAGACAAATATCGACATAAATAATTTTTTCGTATTTACAAAGATTTTGTTTCCGAAAATATATTTGTGGGCGTGAACAATGGTAATCTATTTGTTAACTCAACATGTGCGCAATTTTCTGACTTGGGCGCTATTTCATGACACTGTGCGCTATTTTCTGATGTGGTGCGCTCTTTCATGACGCTGTGCGTTATCTTCTGATGTAGCGCGCTATTTTATGACGCGGTAAGCTATTTTCTGATGTGGTGCGCTATTTCATGACGCTGTGCGCTATTTTCTGAAGTGGTGTGCTATTTCATGACGCTGTGCTCTATTTTCCGACGCTGCGCTTTTTTCCGACGCTCTGGGCTATTTTCCATCGCTGTGCACTATTTTATGACGCAGTGCCCATGATTTCTAACGCTGGGCGCTATTTTCCGACCTGATTCACTATTTTCCGACGCGCTGCGCTATTAGCGAACAATTGCACGGGACATAAATAAGGTCTGCACAACAAAGTCCACAATTTCTGAAAAAGGTCTTCACTTTCCCACAATTCCTGATGGTTGTTTTCGATTTCCTTCAACGTTCGATTACTTCCCTTTGAAGCAGTTTATTCCCTTCTTTCTTTTTTTTAAATTCTCTCCCTTTTCTCACTTTGATTGTTTCCCTTGTATAGAGTACTGGTCTCCCCTTTTTGTTGTTGTTTTTTATCGATTGCGTTTCTATCCGAGCCCCTACTGTAATCAAAGTTCTATCCAGGAGCTGATCGGAGTTTTGTCCCTTTGCAGTTGAAGCCATGCAAGCTCCCACCCCCAACACAGACACACATACACACCACTGCGCACGTACACTGCGCACATACAATGATACATATCCTAACTGATTCGGTTTTCTGCATCAAAAAGTTTTTTTACAGTTGTTGTTTTTTTTTAAGTAATAAATCTTTTTCTCTAGCGATGCTTCAAAGTTTTTCAAAATAGTTTCCTATTTTGACTGTGGGACTTGGGTTTGTTTGCGGGCGTGTTTGTGTAAGTTTGTACTCTGTGTTTGTGAACATTTGTATGCGTGTGTGTTTGTTAGTGAGATCGTGTGTTTCTGTTCTTTGGAAGGCTAATGCTTATAAAAGGATTTTAGGAAATACATAATGTTTAGGGAGTCGTTTCATTAGCTAATAAAAATATCATTATAATTAACGCCATCTTAAAAAGTTTCATGAACTAATGAAAATATACGGTTAAAGTAGATTGGTCCTAGATGCAACTGAAGGGGCCAAAGCATACAAGAGGCTGGTGAAAGGGGCCACGGCATACAATGGGAAAATAAAGAAGCCACGGCATACAAGGGGCAATGCATGGACACCTTTACATTCTCCAGAAAGTGTTTCTACAATAAATTGTTCTTACTTAATAAAAGTTTTACTTCATAAATTGTTTTTTTTCTAAATAGAACTCGCCAAAAATGTAAAACATTTACCAAGTAATCCTCTGACTAAAAAGTGTTTTTATATCATATATGTTTATCGCTATGCAACATGCAAACTATTTTATCCAATTGTATCGACATAAAAAAATGTTAGTCTATATGATTTTATGATCAATTCATGGAAAACTCTACCTGATTACCATTCAAATATTTTTTATATATTTACTAAAAGGTGCAAGAAAGTTTTTTGCTAAACTTATTACTGCCACCAAATATTATTATTACCAAAGACTATAATAAGATGGACCGCTTGGTCTATTTTTAGAGCTTATATGTTCAATTTTTCAATGCGCAACTAATAAGGCTGTCTTAAATGACTTCTACGCTCCTACGATTGCATTAAAGGTTTCTGCTGTATACAACTTTCCATTTTAATCTTACATTTCCATTGAGAGAATCATATCGCATTACTAAACCGGAAGTCAAGAGGACGTAGTGGACTGAGAAATTCCGAAACTAAGAGTTTCAAGTTATCGAAAATCAGAAAAATCAAAGCAAGCGGTCCATCTTATAATAGTCTTTGTTATTACAAATTAATGTGTCAGTGTCGCGGGAATTTTCTCCATTCAAATAACAAGACAAAAACTCAAGGGACATAACCAAGACCATCGTAAATACAGGCCAAAGTGCTACTTTTGTACGTCACGCGCTGGGGGCCTTAGGCTTGCGAAGCGTAGTGACCGTGGTGTGTAATAACACTCGCCTCAGGCGCCTTAAGGCATTTGTGTGTTGTATCAGCGCTGTAGTGTCTACTATGTAGTAGTATCTACTACAGTTAATTTTAGGTCTATTCATGAATGTTGACCGGTACTTAATTTACCATAAAATAATGCCTTACATACCGCTATAAGTTAGGCCTACTGCTTTTTTTTAAAGCAGTCGTTTAAAACTACGATGCTATACTATATGAATATGGCATATATTGCTATTATAGGCTTGCTTACAATCTGTTTTCTCTCAAGTTATTTTATAGTTTCAAAATAATTATAAGGTCTAGATCAATCTGAAGGTTATTTAATTTGAACTTACAGACAACAAGAAAACAATCAGATTACAGAACAAGTAAAAAAAAAACACTACGTTTGTGTTCAACCTTTTTTTTATTCTTTTTATTTTTTTTGTTGTGCAAACAATGTTCACTGTAGAAATAAAGTGTACCGTAATACTATATGTGCATTTAATGTGTACATTTATCACAATATTAATATCTAAGGTTAAAAAGAACCTGTTGTACTTTTAGTTAGTTGAGTGTAGCTGGTGTACTATGCTGGATGTACAATGAATTCAGATGGTAGGCTACTACTACTATACTACACTTTCTTTAATCCATAGTTAGTTTAGTGTAGATGATGTAGTATACAGGATGTACAATGAATTCAGATGGTACTATTACACTGTCTTTAATCCATAGTTAGTTTAGTGTAGATGATGTTTACATGTTGTAGGCCTTGTTACGAACCTTGCCCTCTTTACCCCAGCTATCCCTTATAGCTGACCTCTACGTTCATTGGTTTAGGCCAGTGACTGGCTAATGTGTAAACGTGTCACGAGTGGACACGGGGGTGTTTTTGCTTACTTTTTAAGTCGTCGAGCTGTGCAGTTGTGTTCCAGTTGTTTTGTACTTGTTTTTACTGAATTAAAGAGTTTTTGTTCATTGAAAAGCCATGTGTTTGACTTGAGAATACCTAAGAAGTAATCTACTAACCATACCCCTAGATCAAGCCGTTACAATTGGGATCTCGTCCGAAAAGCAGTTGATGCAGTAGTCTGGAAAAAACTGTGAGTAACATTAACATTACATTATAATGGAGTCACCGATAACAGACTTTTCCATCTCCAAAGAAAGTAATATTCAACTGGAGTTAGCCAAGATTGAACTAGCAAAATTTAAATTTGAAATGGAACTAGCTAGTAAGGAGAGGATGGAAAAAGAAAAACTAGCAATGGAAAAAGAAAAACTAGCAACAGAAACTGCAAGGGAAAAAGAAAACCTAGCTAGTAAGGAGAGGTTGGAAAAAGAAAAACTAGCAATGGAAAAAGAAAAACTAGCAACAGAAACTGCAAGGGAAAAAGAAAACCTAGCTAGTAAGGAGAGGTTGGAAAAAGAAAAACTAGCAATGGAAGAAAGATTAGCCAAACTGGCTATAGAGGAAGAAAAAATGGCACAACAGATAAAACAAGAAGCTATTACTAAACAGACTCAAATAAATGATCTTTTCAGGTACATAAAGTACGTTCCCAAATTCAATGAAAATGAACCAGTTGACCAGTATTTTGACCGTTTTGAAAGAGTAGCCACAGACTTTCCGTTCCCAAAAGAAAAATGGGCTGTACTCGTCAGACAAGCACTCACTAAAGTCGCTAACCGCAAAGCACGAGAGGTCATAGTTTTATTGAAAGACGAAGAGTTTGATGATTACCAATATATCAAAGAGGCCATCATTAGAAGATACGAATCTGTACCAAAAAGTCATAGAGAGATGTTTAGAAAACCCACAATAGAGAACGCCGACGACCTAATTACCCAGCAGAAAAAACTCACTGAGACATCTCAACAAATCGTGTGTAAACATTGTAAAAAAGTAGGTCACGCACGAATAGACTGCTGGTTAACAAACAAGAAAGGTTTAAAACAACCAAACAAAGAAATCGGAGCTTCTGAGATAAGTGAAAGTATAACACTACAGCCTGCGTGTCAAAATTGTAATAAAATCGGTCACGCACGAAAAGATTGTTGGTTTCTGAAAAAGAAAGTTTCAAAGCACTCAGAACATAAAATGGGAGCTTATGATATGATTGAAGGTCAGCCAAAGCCAAAGCCTGTGTGTAAGAACTGTGATAAACTAGGTCACACACTAGAAGACTGTTGGTTTGTGGAAAAAAGAAAAGATTCACAGCAAATAGAACACGTGATGGAAGCCTACTATCGTCAGCCTAATACAAAGGTAGAAACGTGTAAGGTTATCCAGTGTGCTGATGAAGGAAAGGAAAGTAAATCAGAAAGTTCACCAATGAAACAATTGTCACCTTATATAACTAAAGGCGACATAAAAGATTCACAGCAAACAGAACACGAAATGGAAGCCTACTGTCGTCAGCCTAATACAAAGGTAGAAACGTGCAAGGTTATCCAGTGTGCTGATGAACAAAAGAAAAATAACTCAGAAAGTTCTTCAATGAAAGAAATGTCACCTTTTATATCTAAAGGCTGCATATCGATCTCAGATAATAGAGAAAGCACAACAAAGGTAGAACATGTTAATGTAAACCAGTGTGCTGATAAGAAGATAGAAACTTCATTTGAAAAGAAGATAGAAACTTCATTTGAAGAGAAGATAGAAACTTCAACTCTTGACGAATTTTCGCCATTTAAATCTGAAGATAAAACTAAGCTACAAAAACCAGTTAAAATCCTAAAGGATACCGGTGAAACTATGTCCCTGAGTCTAGAGGGTAAATTATCACTCTCTGAACAAACATATACTGGACAAAAGTTACTAATCAAAGGCACTGAGATGGGACATGTGGAAGATCTGCTTCAACGCATTCATCTTAAGTCCGAACTTATTTCCGGTCCAGTGATTGTAGGAGATAAACCTACACTTCCATTTGACGGAATATCTGTCATAATTGGAAATGACTTAGCAAAAGGCTGTGTAAAGCCTGAACTGATTGTGACTCAAAATTCTGAAGTCAACAATACAGAAGTAGAAGAAACTGAACTGTACCCTATTTATGCCATCACCCGAGGCATGAATCAAAAAGACAATAGGGACAAGACGCCTGGAGGACCAGCCAAAAATGACAATACTCGGATCGAAATCGACTTGGAAGCTACCTTCTTTTCCAGGTTGGTAGAACCACCTGTAGACAGCGGAGGAGATAAGTTATCTCCCAGGCAGCAACTAATCCAAGAACAACAGAAAGATACAGAACTGGAGAAGCTGCGTGAGAGTGTTGTGGCTGAGTCTGACATGAGGGATGGCCCTGTGCAACATTTTGTACGTGGTGAAATGCTGATGAGGAGTTGGAGACCTCGGGATGCTGCGCCAGAGGATAACTGGAGAGTGGTGGAGCAAATCGTGGTTCCGGTGAGGTACCGAGAGGACATTATTGAGGTAGTGCATGACTCGCCCTTTTCGGGTCATTTGGGGATAAACAAAACATATCAACGCATATTGCCCCACTTTTATTGGCCTGGGTTGAAACGTGACGTCACCGCCTACTGTAAATCGTGCGAATCATGTCAACTCATAGGCAAGCTGAACAAGACAGTACCAGTTGCACCACTACAGCCCATCCCTGCTTTTGGCGAACCTTTCTCGCATATTATCATCGACTGCGTGGGACCCCTTCCCAAATCTAAATCAGGTCACAAATACTTGCTGACTATGATGTGTACCGCAACTAGGTATCCAGAATCGGTGCCCCTTCGCAGTATCAACGCAGAGAAAATAGCAGAGGCGTTAACCGAGTTTTTCACCCGGTATGGTCTACCCAAATCGGTGCAAACCGACCAAGGAACCAACTTTACTTCCAAACTTTTTCAACAAGTTCTAGATCGATTGAAGATACAACATGGAATGTCAACGGCATACCACCCAGAAAGCCAGGGAGCGCTAGAGCGTTTCCACCAAACATTAAAGACGATGTTAAAAACTTATTGCCATGACCATCAGAAAGATTGGGACAAAGGAGTGCCATATGTGCTCTTTGCTGCCCGTGAAGCGATACAAGAGTCCTTGGGCCCTGAACACACAGTCAGAGGTCCCTTAAAACTGCTTAAAGAAGCCTGGACAGATGAACAAACCGAGAAAAGAGGACTCATTGACTGTGTAGATAAGTCTAAAAATCGTTTGTTCAATTCTTTTGTATGTGCTAGAGACAATGTAAAACAAGCCCAGCGCAAAATGAAAACTGTTTTTGATCAAAAATCACGAGTTCGCACATTTGCGCCAGGGGAAAAAGTGTTGTTATTTCTCCCCACCAACACTCACCCCCTTTCTGCTAAATACTTCGGTCCATACGAAGTAGATTCAAAGGTCAGTGAGGTCAACTACATGATCAAACCTTATGAGGGTAGGGAAATGGTAGAAGGTAACTATTCCCCTCCAACTCACCCCATGTCACCTATTGTTGTTGAGCCTGACGAACAACACTGTGAAACTGACCATAAATTGAGTGGGTGTAAACTAAATAACTCCACTGTGTTTGATAACATTGATGAAAAACCTAAACATTTAAAAATGTCAGAGAGCAATGTCATCAAGTCCATTATTCTAGAATACCCTATGTTATTCAATGATGTTCCTACTAGAACACACTTGATAGAACATGATGTCATTTTGAATGAGAATGTTTCTCCAATAAAACAACTCCTGTATAGAGTTAACCCTAACCAGTTAGCTATTATTCAGAAAAAGATCCAATACATGTTAGATAATGATATCGTCACCCAAAGCTGTAGCTATTGGAGTTCACCATGTCTCATAGTTCCAAAAGCAGATAAATCAGCCCGCTTTGTACTGATTACCGCAAACTAAATGCAGTAACTAAAACTGTATTGTGAATTGTATTGATGACAAGGAAATTGGTAGACCTTGAGCACTTACACATATTTGTCTTATGTTAACTTATGTTTGAAGAAAAAAAACATTATGCTATTTCTGCTACCAAAGAATTATTAAGTTTTCTAAAGTCTATAAGATGTAATTACTTAATAATTGATATCAAGATTTTGTTGTTGTTGGATGCTCATTTTTATTTATTTTTTTGGTTGATTAAGTAAATTGACTAGTATTTTGAATAATATTCATATCTTAATGAAGATGAAATGTTTAAACTAAGAATTTATGTTGTATACAAAAAGAGTGTGCAGAGAAATTGATGACGCAATTAGGAAAATGTCACTGATATCATAGAAATTGTATTTATAAATGAATTTTCTATAAACTAGCTTCATTCTGTCACTTACAAAGTTTAATTTTGAGATTATACTATAATTATAGTCGTAAGTTTATTAAATCTATAATGCTCATTAATAGTCGCAACTTATTGTCGCGTAGAGATTTTTTTTTACCTTAAGAGGTGATGTGGTTAATTTGCATTAGAAAGAGAGAGTAGAATGATACTGATAGAGAGATAGAAAAAACGTGAGAGAGAGAAGGAGAGTATTGTTTGATTTTAGGAATTGGGATCAACCGTTATCTAATGTGTAGTTAGAAAGACGGCCAGCAGGCTTGAAATTGAAAATTAAACTGTCCTAGAGCTGAGACCGTAATTGGGTCAAGCATACACTAGTGAACAGTGGAAAACTTATGCTACAGAGATAGTATGATCTTTATGAATGGAAAGAAATTTAATTTCAATACGGGAAGTGTCGCCGCGGTTGAGTTGATTGTCGCCGCGGTTGAGTTGATTGTCGGTTGAGTTGATTGTCGGTTGAGTTGATTGTCGTTTTTATTGTTATGAAGTTATTGACAATGACAAAAGATGTTTAGTTCAGAATTAAATGAACGTGGGTTGAGTTAACCTTAAAAGAATGAAAATTATTGCATTGTATTGATTTTTCAATGAAGAATGAGATTTTTGTTTTCTATCTAGACTTAAGCTATGATATTTCTTGTCTTGCCAGAGTTTATTTGAATAATGTATTACTGTATTTTAATTTTTTTCCCATTTTGTTTTGACCTCGGTCATTTTGAGTGTGTATAAAAAAAAATTGTTTTTCACGCTTCACCGAATTTATTATTGTACAATGACAAGGGAGAAAACTGATAACTTCTAAAGTTATGCCCCTTTTATTTTGACCTAAATGGTTTATGTTAAGTTGAGTTTTTCTCTTTTTGTTAAGTTAATACTACTATTATGCTGTTGTCAGTGTTGTGCGTTATATTTACACTGCTGTGTTTAATTAATAATGTCACACTTTCTTCCTTATGTTCTCATAAGTTTTACCCCTATTATTGTCACATACTTTTGTTCCTGTACCTTGAGATATTTGTATTAAAAAAAAAAAAAATATTTAGTTTAAGATTAACAAAAATATTTTTTTTTTATCCCCGGATAATAGGGTGTTACGAACCTTGCCCTCTTTACCCCAGCTATCCCTTATAGCTGACCTCTACGTTCATTGGTTTAGGCCAGTGACTGGCTAATGTGTAAACGTGTCACGAGTGGACACGGGGGTGTTTTTGCTTACTTTTTAAGTCGTCGAGCTGTGCAGTTGTGTTCCAGTTGTTTTGTACTTGTTTTTACTGAATTAAAGAGTTTTTGTTCATTGAAAAGCCATGTGTTTGACTTGAGAATACCTAAGAAGTAATCTACTAACCATACCCCTAGATCAAGCCGTTACAGCCTACAATGAATTCAGATGGTACTACTACACTGTCTTTAATCCATAGTTAGTTTAGTGTAGATGATGTAGGCCTATACATGATGTAGGCCTACAATGAATTCAGATGGTACTACTACACAGTCTTTAATCCATAGTTAGTTTAGAGTAGATGATGTATACATGATGTAGGCCTACAATGAATTCAGATGGTACTACTACACTGTCTTTAATCCATAGTTAGTTTAGTGTAGATGATGTAGTATTCTGGATTTACAATGAATTCAGATGGTATTACTACACTGTCTTTAATCCATAGTTAGTTTATAAGTGTAGATGATGTTTACATGTTGTAGGCCTACAAGGAATTCAGATGGTACTACTACACTGTCTTTAATCCATAGTTAGTTTAGACAGAGTAGATGATGTATACATGATGTAGGCCTACAATGAATTCAGATGGTACTACTACACTGTCTTTAATCCATAGTTAGTTTAGTGTAGATGATGTATACATGATGTAGGCCTACAATGAATTCAGATGGTACTACTACACAGTCTTTAATCCATAGTTAGTTTAGAGTAGATGATGTATACATGATGTAGGCCTACAATGAATTCAGATGGTACTACTACACTGTCTTTAAATAAAATCCATAGTTAGTGTAGATGATGTAGCCTATACATGATGTAGGCCTACAATGAATTCAGATGGTATTGCTACACTGTCTTTATAATCCATAGTTAGTTTAGTGTAGATGATGTAGTATACTGGATGTACAATGAATTCAGATGGTACTACTACACTGTCTTTAATCCAAAGTTAGTTTAGTGTAGATGGTGTAGTAACACTGTAGTATACTGGACGTACAACTATTTATATTTAGATGGCATAGTAGAGGCTCTGGAGCAAAATTCTTATTTGGATGGCAAACCTGAAATGAAAAAAGGAAAAAACAGTTTTAATGTCAATAAAAACTTTTTTTTTAAAGACGAGTATTTATCATTACTTAGTAGCCTAATCATAATACTAAACGTACGGTAGGCCTATCCTATGTATTATTATATTATCTAGGTAGCCTATAAAATAGTAGTCTATAGTTATATTATAGTAGGATACTGGTAAAATAAATCAGAATTGGTTAGTCTTTAGAAAAAGAATTAAGGCTTAACCTTAAGCTCAGTAAAGAATACATTCATCTATCATTTACTGTACTGTGTACTTTATTTTAAAGCATACTCCTACTTTGGGTTCCCTACTATCTAACTCAAATGCGATTTTATTTTAAACAGGAATCAAACAAATACTATTGATAAAGTTTTGACTTACCCTGGAATATTCTGTACGTGTACACATTTTCCTAGGTCCTAGGGATTGCACGAAAGTTTACCTTCTTCTTAGGCTTTAACTTAGCGACTTAGCCATCTTTGTTTTAAGCTTTCATCTTTCTGAACACATGTGCCTTCAAGTCTTTATTGTAATTACCTTTACAACGAGGCACACAACATTTCTGTACCATGGTGTAGTCTTGTAATATGAAGTAAATGTACTAATCCAATTATTGAATACTAGACCTTTATATTTCCCAAACTTAAAATGAATGGTTAACAGCACACACGGTCAACGCGTCTAAGACTAAGGCATCGCCTACACATCTTCACCTACAGGTAGACCGGTAGTACAGCAGGCAATAGCCCCTTAGTCGTGACGTCACAATCTTGACGGGTATCAGAGTACAGGCCTGTACTTACGGTGGTCTTGACATAACCCACTGGATTGAATTGCTTGCTGTTGTTTTTCTCTTCTGCTCTGATGCAAAAATCTCTTAAAATTATAGTCACCGCGGATTTTTTTCATCCCACAAATCGATACAAGAGTGTTTAGATAAGAGAAAAGAAACAAGAAACAACCTGAACAATGTTTTCTCATGCAACGATGACCCAAATGCACGACCTAATTACTCCGGGAATAACCCGAGATCTGTGTTAATCCCCACAAGAATAAAAACCCTAGTGGGAGTTTGGTGGTTGTAAATAATTACGGTGGCGATACTAGTATTCGATACCGTTTTTTTTCAGACTTGAACATGTCGTTGGTACTCTAGTCCCCTTTTCTCGTAATTACATTTTCACGCCTACAGACCGATGGACTTCAGAGAGAGAGAACTCCATGGCACTCTATTCGAAAAGTTGTGAGTCTTCGTAGCAATATCTAGCACTGTCTAACACTGAATAGCATTGGCATGCACTGTCTAAGCCATAGGTTCTCAAACCTTTTTCGGCTCACCGCCCCCTTTTACACGTTTTTTCCGCTCACCGCCCCCCCCCCCCCAACTTTCTTTTAGCGCTTCCCCCTTTCCGCCCATCTGGACTATAGTTTCCGCAATTTTTTTAGGCGGTCTAGACTTTTTGTGTGATTAATTATCTTTAATAAAACTGAAAAGGAAACATATTGTAAGAATTAATAGATCAAAAAATTGTCTAAACAAAAGGTTTCAATAAATCAATATTAATGTGAATCTTTTGCCTGGTGAGTTGCTAGCAATTTGTCTATTTGTGTTTCAATTTTGGTTGCAAAAGCCTTAGGTCTAATAATCAGTAATATTTGTTATATTACAAAACAGAACTTAGTCGGCATCACTATTGAATCAAATGTGGAAACATTTTTTTTTATAAAGGGAGATAAATAGCCCGTTTTATTTGAGCTAATATTTCTGTTCTTTTTCTATTAAAATTAAATGGCTTACAATGTATAACTTTGAAATAATGAAACTGTTAAAAGTTTTTGAAAATTATATAAATATTATATGACCACAGAATTTATATGTATATTTTCAAGCATTACGAAAACTACCCAGTTAGTATGATTACTACTTATCTACACAACTTAACAATATTATTAATTCCATACTAGAGTCTAAAACACATTAAAAACATCTCGGTTAAACTGAGATAAAAAAAATTTATATCATTAATATTAACAGATGTTAGGGCGACAGTCCGGTGAAAAAAAACACTGGACCAGCCGGCCGTACATTATATTTGCCAAATACAGACCCCTACTTCATCGAAAAGAAACTGCGATTCCTATTTCTTATTAATATAATAATATGTAGGCATACTGTTGGGGGATATCAGATATTTAGCAGCGTTTACATCACATTTCATTCAAAAACTAATCGATTCAAATAGCTGAAGTGTTAAAATATATCAGGCTCGTTTGTACCGCCCACTCGCCCTTCACCACCCCAATCGCCCCGGGAATGTCAGCGCCTCCCTAAAGCTTCTCACCGCACCCGGGGGCGATAACGCCCCCGTTGAGAACCTATGGTCTAAGCGATTGTTAAAATATTCGCTGTATCCAGTAGTGTTCTAATCGAAAAGTTGCAACTCTACCTTGTCTTATATAAGCTTTATATATATATATATATATATATATATATATATATATATATATATATATATATATATATATATATATATATATTACAGTCGCTCCTTCTATAAAGAACGTTATTACGTCCTACGTTCAACTGTGGTCTGAGTCTAGTCTTGCAATTTTATTAGTGCTTTTTAAATGATGTTAAGTTACTGGTTTTACTGGTCTGTTCAGCCGACCCATTCCATGCCAGGGTGCCACTCGGGAAAAAAATAGTACTTAGAACAGCGGTTACCAAACTGTGGGTCGCGACCCCCTTGGGGGTCGAATGACCATTTCGCGGGGGTCGCCAAAGACTTTGGAAAACGTATGTTTTCGATGCTCTTAGGAGCCGAAACACAGCTCATCTTTGCGAGTCCACAGACATGCAGATACATCCTCATACTACGTGTAAGCTACTTGGCGTAATGACATCAATACAGGTGTATGGGACATGGTCGGCACCATAATGCCCGTATGCGGACGAGTAACACGCTAAAAAGCCTCTTCTTTTTTAAAAGCAGCCATTCTGTTAAAAGCTGTAGTATTGGCGATAAAACGACCGACACTTCATGAATATTTTGGAATTTAGTATAGATTCTGTTCGGTCTGGATTTCAACAGAATTAGTGACCAAAAGTAATCGGAGCTCACTGTATGATACATTGGCATATATTAGCAACGAAGACATTGCCACAACAGTTAAAAGAAGTAATAAAAAGCGTCATAAGTTGTGCCCTTTTGTAAAGTCAAACTTTAAACAGTCGACTGTTTTCGCAATTGTGCAACGAGTATGATGCTCCGAACAATTCTTGCTATTTCACACTTGTGAGATGATTGTCGGGAGAAATTAAAACTTGTTTTTTTTTTTTTTTGCTTCATGGTGAACTCGTTTTTTTTTATATATTATTTTTATATCAGAAAGCAAGACTGCTCTTTGAAGCATTTTTTGGTGATAAAAGTGAACTGCAGGCAATAACTTACTTAGTTGACATCATTGTCGTCTTGCATAAGTTAAATTTATCACTGCAAGGAGGAAAATGTAACATGCCTTAATTTATCTAAAAAGATCCGAGCATTCCAAATGAAACTTTAGCCTTTGCATAAAACAATTTGATGAAAATGAAATGTATATGCTGTCTACTTCAGGCTTTACGAAGAGGGTGTGTATGTATGTATGTGTGCAGTTATTGCGCTGCGCCGGGGCCCATAATAGTTTATTATTGCAATACTGAAGTTTAGGAAAAGTTAAATTAATTTAAATTAAAAACTGTACTTGATTAAAGTTTGTGAATAGGCCTGTAAAGCTGTGAATGAAATGATTACATTATATTGGTAAATCTTATGACACTTTGATAAAATGGTCCACAAACTTTTTAAAAGATTCCCGATTTCTATAAACGTATGTAATGCAAATAAATCATCTAGATTTGACTAGTGTTGGAAAGAAGGATCGAACCAGCACTTTTTTTCTCAAGCGGCTCCAGGTCTACTTTATCTGTTTTCTTTGAAAAACATGGCATTTAAGCAGACAAAATGATTACGATGATAAATTCTGTGTAATAACACTTTCACATGCTTGCAGCCGAAATTTTATGGTAGGCCTACTTTCCAAATCTACCTGATACAACATATCTACGTACTTGTCAGAAGCCCACATTCAAAGTTGAAGATTTTCCTGAGAAAGCACAAAGAAGTTCATTGAGCGTATTAACAACGATGCAGAACTTATATCTCTATAATGCCAGGTACAAAATTCTGGATCAAATGTTTGCAGTCATAAACTATTTTGACTGAGATTGTGTTGCGCCATTTTCTTCCATTAGCAACAAAATATCTATGTAAACATGCTTTTCCACCTTGTTGGTTATCAAGTCTAAACACAGTAGACTTATCATTGGAGATGAACTGCTTAGTTGTGCTCTTGCAAAGACTGTCCCAAGAATTTCTGAACCGATGAGAAATACGCACTGTCAACCATCACAATAGCCGACCTTCGTGTTGTAATTAGAAATATAGGCCTAAGCCTATACCGGCATCTTGCAATATTTAATTACATTTGTTTTTATGTTTTCTTTTTTTTTCAAATGATTAATCCCTATGCTTTAATTAGGTTCAATTCGTAGCAGTAAAAATACATCCTGCATATCAGATATTTTACATTACAATTCATAACAGTCGCAAAATGCATGAATAAAGTAGGGACGACATTTTTTTTTAAATTTGGAGGGGGGGGGGGGCTGGGGGGTTGCCAAAGCATGAGAAACTGTATAAAGGGGTCGCGTCCTAAAAAAGTTTGGGAACCACTGACTTAGATGCATTTCACATAAGGGATAAGGAAAGTGCTTTGATAGAATGCCACAGTGGAGTTTAATTAGTATCTTAACATTAGTTTAGTTCTAAATGTAATAAAACATATCTGGAATTATATTTATAAAATATATATTTAAATATATAGGCCTAGTTGAAATAAATAAAAAAAAGTTTTGTAAAATAGAAAACAAAATTTAGAAATTAAATATCTAACCGACCAAAAAATAAAAGATGAGAATTGGCCTAATTAGTTCACTGACCTGAAAAGTTTAAAAAGGAGATGGAATTTAGATCTAGTAAAACAGAGTAAGTTTTTTAAATCTGAAGTATAATTGTTTCCTCTACTGTTACGTAAACAAACAAATTCTAGAATAAATAGTCCCAAATAGTTTCACAACGATTCTGCAAATAGATCTTTGCATTCTTTGTTTCATGCAATGCTTGGAACGATAGATCTTTTAATAATTGGATGAAATACTTTTTATGTTAATGATTAAAACAAACTGTCAGTCAATTACTTGGCATAAGTATTATTTTTTTAGTTCCAACATTCTTGATCAGATTACCGAAATGAACACTGGGATGTTTCGCTTGAATTATAATTGAGAAGAAGAAGGGGGAAAAAAGAACGGCATTTTGGTTTTTTTAAGTAATTAATGTGATCTGTCTTTTTAACTTCCTGTGCTGGACACAGCAGATATAAATATTTAAAAAAACATTGTCTGGAGAAACTGTCTAGTAAATCTCTGTAAGAGAGAAAATATCCAGACAAGTGTCTGGAACTCTAGCTGAAGGAGCTAGAGGTGGAAGAGTCTTTATCCATGCTAAACAGCATAACCAGATAACTATTTAATAACCATACTATCCATGCTAAACAGCATAACCAGATAACTATTTAATAACCATACTATCCATGCTAAACAGCATAACCAGATAACTATTTAATAACCATACTATCCATGCTAAACAGCATAACCAGATAACTATTTAATAACCATACTATCCATGCTAAACAGCCTAACCAGATAACTATTTAATAACCATACTGTCCATGCTAAACAGCCTAACCAGATAACTATTTAATAACCATACTGTCCATGCTAAACAGCATAACCAGATAACTATTTAATAACCATACTGTCCATGCTAAACAGCATAACCAGATAACTATTTAATAACCATACTGTCCATGCTAAACAGCATAACCAGATAACTATTTAATAACCATACTGTCCATGCTAAACAGCATAACCAGATAACTATTTAATAACCATACTGTCCATGCTAAACAGCATAACCAAATAACTGTTTAATAACCATACTGTTCATGCTAAACAGCATAACCAGAAAACTATTTAATAACCATACTATCCATGCTAAACAGCATAACCAGATAACTATTTAATAACCATACTATCCATGCTAAACAGCATAACCAGATAACTATTTAATAACCATACTATCCATGCTAAACAGCATAACCAGATAACTATTTAATAACCATACTATCCATGCTAAACAGCATAACCAGATAACTATTTAATAACCATACTATCCATGCTAAACAGCATAACCAGATAACTATTTAATAACCATACTATCCATGCTAAACAGCATAACCAGATAACTATTTAATAACCATACTATCCATGCTAAACAGCATAACCAGATAACTATTTAATAACCATACTATCCATGCTAAACAGCATAACCAGATAACTATTTAATAACCATACTATCCATGCTAAACAGCCTAACCAGATAACTAATATCCACGCTAAACAGCCTAACCAGATAACTATTCAATAACCATATTATCCATGCCAAACAGACTATCCAGTCAAACCTTACTAACAAGCCTAACCAGACATTTTAGGCTAACCAACCAAACCAGCATAAACAGACACACTTTAGTAACCATTCTAACCATGGTTAAACAGACTAACCAGTTTAGCCAGACTAACCAGTCCTCTACCCACCACTAAAAGCACTCTTATGTCTAGAGTTTGTTTTATCCCTCGACATCCCGGAGATGTGAGCAAGCGTGATGAAAGGGTTAACAGACTCTTGGGCGATCACTGGCCATCACACAAGGACAGGCACGGTTGTCAAATCTGCGGATAGAGGCTTAGGGTTGATCTCATGGTTCTCAATACATGACCACTGAACTATATTGTATGTTTGTATACATATATCTCTAATATGTTTGTATGTATAGGCCAATATATATTATATGTGTGTATATGTAAGTATATATACTATATGTGTGTTATTGTGTGTGCATGTATATATGTATGTATGTGTGTTTGTAGTCTGTATATATGCATGTATGTATATTTGCATGTATATATGTTAATATGTATCTATGTGTGTAATATATCTTTTTAGTTCATTATGAAGCATTATGATTTGGTGCTAGGGATTCGTTCATCGCATTAGTTATTAGTTTGAATTTATCAGACTGATACACTCATTACACAGTGCAATGCAGTTTTTTTTTTCTTATATACTAGTGCTATAGAGAAGTTAAAGTGCTTAATGGTGCTATGCAGTCTTACATGACTTCAAATATAGCCCTACAGAGTACTATGAATTCTTACGTTGGGTGGAAAGTGCTCTCTCTATATATATATGCACAATGCTCAGGTAAACAAATAAAAAACACTTTCCATATCCCTTATGTGAGAACAAATACAGTTAATTATTCTTTCTTCCCAGGATGAACTTAGGAATCAATAATCTTCTATATAGAAGGAGCGTCTGTAATATATAAGATAAGATGTCTGTGGCATTTTACGTCACGAGAGACGATCTTATTCCTGCACTATATTGTCTAATACTTTGTTATCTAAACGTTAAGTTAAATTTACCTTATATATAAAATAAAGTAGTCAAGAGTAGCGTTTTCGGGATATTAAAAACTACAATCCGCAGATACATAAAAACAGAAAACAAAAATTATTTTGCATCAAGCAATAAGTTTGGGATTATAAATATGTGATTCAGGTCTGACATTCACAATCCATCGTTTTCTTTTTGGAAATGAAAAAAACATTAATCCCTGCATCTTTTCTAACTTGCAGTACAACCATTTCGCAGCACACAGACATGTTGTTTTAGCAAATTAACGAATGGGACCGGCAATGTTGGTACAGGTTTATCCCTTAGGGTCACCATGTATGCTTAATATTTAAGACTTGTCCATACTGGGATTATAGCCAGGGCATTTGTGTTTTTTTCCATCAAGGCAAAGACCTTGAGTTAAAAGTTTCAGCGAAAAAGTATAAAAATGAAACAATTCATGTTATTCTCTTTTTTTAAAATCCGTTAATTCAAACAAATAATGATCTAAGTATCTTACGATAATTATAAATAAAATTCCCAGATTATGGAAACGATTAAACTTATAAGTTGACTCCAACAGCACACTATATAGGCCTACTATCGCCACCATTATTCGCCAAATATTTAAAATTTGGCAGAATGTGAGGCCACTTTTGGGACCAATATTGGGCGCATATTCTGTGTCAGCGTAAGTTTTTTTTTTTTTCAATTTTTTTTTACTGTTGTTACAAGGACATGAAACTAAAACACGCTATCGTAAAGTTAAAACTAAAATGTCAAAATATTATACTGTCTCGGGGACGTGAAATCTCATCAATTGTGGACTTTGGTCCCGCAAAGCACTCGCTAGTTGCAGACGCACACGTTTTGCAATAGTAGACGATTGGGTATATACAGAGTTCAGACCAGTTGCAATAATCATTGGTTTAGTCTGAATACATGAGGAAAAATAACCATCCATAGTCTATTGGTTGAGCAGAAATAGACTGTCTGAGACTGCTGGATGTGACCTAATTCTAAGACCGATGAATTTTTTTTTTAGATTAAAGGTGATGACTATTTCTGAGAGTGACTATGATGGCTAACACTAATTCAGACATTGAGGGTGATGAGTTAGGCAAATTCTAAAGTAAAGGTCAGTTGCTTTTTTTCTGAAACTGTGGGTGATGACTATTTCTGAGATTAATGGTAATGACTTATTCTGTTATTGAATGTTATGACTATATCTGAGATTAAAGGTAATCACTATTTCTGTGATTACGGGTAATGACTAGTTCCGAGACGAGTGTGTCTAAGATTTTTTAGATTAAGGGTAATGACTTGGTTTTGAGGCGAGTTTGATTACTAATTCTTAGATTAAGGGTAATTACTATATTTAGACTGAAAGCGAAGACTATTTCTGAGATTGATGATGATGACTAATTATTACCGACATTGATTTCTGAATATAAAATGAATTATTTCATTCTGGCAAAGACCCAATATCGTGGTAGATTTAGAGATAAGGCTATATATTAATTGCAGTTACAGTTACTGTATTTATATGTGCTGGCATGTCACTTATTTCACTTTAAATTTAAGATTGATGAAAACAATACACTTTCTATTTACTCTTTTTCATTCGTCCGTGTGTGGCGTTCTGATGTCTGAATTGATTCCCGTAAATGAGTAATCGATTTTTTGTTCAGGCAGATTCAGCACTGTGCGGTACTTTAAAGACTGCATCGATACTGATTTCATAGTATCGACGATGAGTGGATTTGGACGCTATTTATAGCTCTTTAACTATTTACTATGTGACACCCCCTTGGTGTTGATTACTGAAGTTGACACAGTAGGAGTTGATATGCTGAAATGTGAGTGAGGACAGTGAAGGGACTGATGATGGTGGACCAGTGTGGGCTGCTGACTGTGGGCCAGTAGTGTTGACTTAGTGGTCCATGACTAAATGGCCGAGAGCATTGCAACGTCCAGGTTTGACCACGCAAACAGGGCAGAAAATGGGAGCTGGTTTGTTGCTGATGTTATTTTGCTGTGTCATATTATTTTGCTACAGAGTAGCGGCAAGGCGTTTTACATAATGAGAAAGGAATAATCACATTTGCGCATAGATTATAATATACATAACGAATGTCCTCGTTCTTGAATTTATTTAGTTGTTTCTTTATATTGCGTTTTTTATTTTATTACACTGTGGTATTACTACTATATTCTGTACGTATATTAAACATTTTACTTCAGTGCGACGCAGTAATGTTGTAGTTTAAGGACCGTCTGTAGGCCTAAATACCTGGATGCCACTCGGGAAGAAAGAGTGCTTAAATGCTAGTTATACATATATAATATGCATATTAGATTAGGCTAAGTTACTTACTGCAACTATAATTGAAATGTATTATACATGACACTCATTCGATACATCTATCTGCAAGAAACGCCTCCTCTTAATGTTAAACTAACTGCAACTATAGTTGAAATGTATTGTACTTGGCACTCATTCGATACACCTATCTGCAAGAAACGCCTCCTCTTAATGTTAAACTTACTGCAACTATAGTTGAAATGTATTGTACATGGCACTAGTTCGATACATCTAACTGCAATAAACACCTCCTCTTCATGTTAAACTAACTGCAACTACTAGAGTTGAAATGTATTGTGCATGCTACCCATTCCATACATCAATTTGCAAGACACGCCTCCTATCACCACATGATCAGCCGCTTTAAGATTTAACTCCCAGACCCCCGATTTCGTGATCTCGTATGTTGCTATGGAGAATCCATAATACAGACTTTCTTTTATGAAGAGTTTCGTAATCGTTAAGAAATGCTGAACACCCCCACCCTCATCTTTTCTTTCCGCCCTTTTGACCTAATTACAAAATTGGGTAATAAGGGGACAAAAAATAAACAAATTATCTCGGTAAAAAAATAACAACAACAAAAAAATCTCATATATAAACGTCATTTTTGTAGTGACAAAATTCCCCAATAATTTTTCCATCGATTTCAATCTATAAGCGGGAAAATGTGTTTGTTGTTGTTGTTTGCTTATTTCTTTGCCAAGCTCTTCTTTCTTTTTCTTTTCAGAATTGTTTACACTTGGGTCATGTGCACCCAAAATATATTTATCATATTTGCCAAATCTTGATTTTAAAAGAACAATGCGAATGAGAAAGCTTTCTGACTTGCGTCTGTATTTCTTTGAATTATATTATTATTATTATATTGTAAAATTAAACAGCATCGTCCAAAGACAATTGAATCATCTGTCATATAACCAAAGACTAAGACAAGATGGTCCACTAGACTATTGTAACAGTTGCCTGTGGGGGCTACCCCAGAAACAGCTGGAAAGACTTCTGAAAGTTCAGAATACTGCAGCACGCATTGTGTCACGAGTAAAGAAGCATGACCATATCACCTCAGTTCTCAAAGAACTCCACTGCCTCCCTGTGACGAAGCGCATCGATCATAAGATTATGTCCTTGCCTATGGATGCGTGGAAGGCACAGCACCTGCCTATCTCAAAGAGCTCATATCGAAGCATGTGCCGTTAAGGATGCTGCGCTCTTCAACACAGTCTCTCCTGGAAATTCCATGTTTGGATGGTCACAGGAAAAGGACTCTTGGTGTGCGCTCGTTTGAATACGCTGTCTTAAATGACTTCTACGCTCCTACGTTTGCCTAAATGTAGGCCTATAAAACTTTCACTTTTATTTTTTCATTGAGAAAATCATAGCGATTAAATAAAACGGAAATGACTGAAGAAAATAACTAATCAACACAATAGTAAACTGACCGACGATGTATGTCAGTACACTTTCTTCCCTGGTGGCATTTTGGCATGGAATGGGTTGCCTGAACAAACCAGCAAAACCAGTAACTTAATATCATTTAAAACATTTATAAAAATGCAAGACTAGACTAGACCACGAACGAGCGAAGGACGCAATAATCTTTTTTATAGAAGGAGCGTCTGTAATATATAAGATATGATGTAGTACATAAATAGATCGTGTATAATAGTCATGTAGTATCTTATCTTATATATTACAGACGCTCCATCTATAAATACGATTATTCCATTCGTTAAACGTTAAAAAGAACGCCTTAGGCCAACTTCTGGCTGTGGCTTCTACATCAATAGTATAGGGCATATACAGGGATAATTTTTTTTTTATTATACTGCCTTAAAACATTAACTTTATCGAAGACTTTCTGCTCGTGCCCAGACCGGAAGTCAGTGCCTAGTTTCCCCACAACTTTGTTTGGCATTGAGCGATCTTAAACTTCTACATCATTGCAACAAACGATCAACCATGAAATGAAATGTTCTTTAAGTTGAAAAAAATAAAACTCCATTTCATGAATGAAAAGTTCGTAGACTAGAGCACGTGCCGTGTGACAAGAAAACATTTAGCCGAAACGCAAAGCTTTTGGTGAATGGGAAACTGCTCAGCTGTAAAACCAAACAAAAATCAATGTTTCGCATTTAGTAAATAAAAAAATTTATTAAAAAAGAATTCCTGAGCAAGAAACACATTTTAAACCACGTTAAAAATATTTTTAATGGTGTTATGTGTGCAGATCTATAGCATTTACTATCATTTAGTAATTGTTTCTCTGGTGTATTTTGAGATTTTATTACTAGTTCATGTTAAGTTGTTTATTTTTATTTGGTTTTGGCGCTGAGAGTATGCGTGAATGCATGTTTTTGTTATGACGTAATACACAAGTATGATTTCTAGTAGTCTCTACTACTTTCTAGAACGCCTTTTCTTTTACATTCGGAATGCTTCGGGAAAATCCATTTCTAGTAGGCCCTACTTTCTGCACAAAAAGCTAAATAAGCGCGTATGAGTGCGGGGGATTGTTGTTTGATTTTTTTTGCTTAGCTACGAAGAGACTATTCATATAGTAACCAGTGAAGTGTTATTATTGTCCATACGATATCGCATTTCAATTCTCCTTTGAACATACATCGAGTGGCTTGAGTTATAGTGAATAAGAACCTGGTCGGTCCTTGACGGACAACATAAATACCTCGTGGAGTCGTAACATTGGTAACGAACACTTTTAAAGGTCATGTATTCATCCGCGCGCACTGAGAAACAGCGGACGATGGTGAAAGCCTAAAACAACTAAAACATTTTCTATATCCTTCACAAATTCTTAGCACTATTAGCAATCAGTGGCGTAGCCAGGGTGGCAAAGAGGTGGAGGGATAGTGCAAACTAGACGGGTGAGGAAAGTAGTGTTGTTCGTCCCTCATTTCCGAGGATAACCACGTCTACCAGTCGCTTTGTAGCCTCTTTGGTGGCCTATCAGTCCTATGCGGGCCTTGTAGGATCTGTTGCAGGTACTGCAGACAAAAGATGCGGTCGTGGGGTCTTGCAGCGCCTTGCAGGTCTGCTTGGCTTTTCTTTCTGCTCGTTTATGTTCGGCCCTGGCGATTCTGTTATATTCTGCCAACTGTGCCCCGGACGACACGACATTGCGTCACCTGCTTCTATCGGTCTCCAGTTCCTCCCATCTATCTGGGTCTACGTCAAGTGCTTTCAAGGTTGCTTTCAAACTGTCTTTGAATCTCTTTTTTTGGCCG